>JAVTVJ010000992.1:0-270000 GCA_034509425.1 Eopsaltria australis
AAATCCTCCCACAGCTCCTGGAATTCCCATTTGGAAACAAACCCCACACCAGGAATCCCTGGATTTGAGGGAGCAGCTCCAGCTTTTTACTCCCAATTTTTCTTGTCCTGTCTCTGCATTTTTCAGGCTCCTCCTTTTCCCTCTGGGATGAAAAAGACTCCCTGTTTTTGTGCTCCAGGGAATTTGTGGCTCCCTTATCTCAGGCCAAGGTCACTCCCCAGCTCCCCAAGGGATGACATAAATCCAATTTTCTTTAGGATGAATTTTTGGGGGTTTTGTTCCTCTCTCCCCCACTCCCCCCTGAATCCCAAAAATTCCCTCAAATCAACTCCGAACTTCCACTTGTACAAACCCCATCCTATCAAATCCACCTGATGGCTGAATTTAACAATTAACACTGAATAATTAAAGCCCCACCACGCACAATTCCACAAACAAAAAGGTTTTTTTCCCCCCAAAAACCCTGAGTTTTTCATCAGACCAACCTGTTTTGCCTGAGGTAAACCCTTCCAATTCCATAATGAGCCAAACAAAAACAACTTTCTTCTGGATATTGCTCGATTATTTTCTTAAATTGATATTCAGCCTTTGCCAAAGCCTTCAAAAGAAACGGGAGACACAAATTCATGGGAGTTTTGCCAAAATATTCCCATTTTTCCTGGGTTTTTTTTCCTCCTTTGGAGTGGGTGAGTGTGGCCTATTCCTTGCTCAGTGTTAGGAACAGTAAATGGAATTACAAAGCCTTGTGGTCAAAGGAAAAACTTCACTTTTAAAAAAAAAAAAATCAATTTATTCTGTATTTTAGCTGCTGTAAAATAAAGGAATTAAATGGCTGAGCTGAGATGTTTTTAAATTTATTGTAAAACACTGAATATCACCAAAAACTGCAGGAGAAAACATCCAAAAAAATCAATCCCCACTCTGGTTTTGCATTTTCCAGAACCCAAGGCAATTCCTGTTTTAGGAGCAGAACATTTGTGTTTCAAGCACCATTACAAAGCAGAAATTAAAATGATTTATGTGTAAAGTCGAAATGAAAATATTTATATTAAAAATGTATTTCTAGAAAGTACAAATATATATTTATGTAAAAAATAGAATATATCTTATTTATATAAAAATGTCATTTCTTAATACTTAGGATCTCATTTGAAGGCTTACAAAGGAATTTTATTTGATAGCCTAATTCATCCAAAATCAGCAGGGATTTAATCCCAGATATTCAACTGCACAATTCCAAAATGTGCCCTGAGATTTCCTTTCCCACTCAGCTTCAAAGTCAGGAAGAGCCAAAAAATGGATGGGAAACTGCCTGGGTTAGAGCTTGGAATTAAAGCAGGGTTTGAATGTAAAATCAATGAAAAGATATAAAAAATACATCTGGAAATAGATGTAAAAATAAAAATCAATGTAGAAATAAATATAGAAAGAATATGAAATGTAGACATGAATACAAAATAAATGTAGACATGAATATAAAATAAATGTAGACATGAATATAAAATAAATGTAGACAAAAATATAAAATAAATGTAGACAAAAATATAAAATAAATGTAGAAAAAAATATAAAATAAATGTAGAAATAAATGAAGAAAAAAACATGAAAAAAACATGAAAAAAACATGAAAAAAACATGAAAAAAACATGAAAAAAACATGAAAAAAACATGAAAAAAACATGAAAAAAACATGGAAAAAAACATGGAAAAAAACATGGAAAAAAACATGGAAAAAAACATGGAAAAAAACATGGAAAAAACATGGAAAAAACATGGAAAAAAACATGGAAAAAACATGGAAAAAACATGGAAAAAACATGGAAAAAACATGGAAAAAACATGGAAAAAACATGGAAAAAACATGAAAAAAACATGAAAAAAACATGAAAAAAACATGAAAAAAACATGAAAAAAACATGAAAAAAACATGAAAAAAACATGAAAAAAACATGAAAAAAACATGGAAAAAAACATGGAAAAAAACATGGAAAAAAACATGGAAAAAAACATGGAAAAAAACATGGAAAAAACATGGAAAAAACATGGAAAAAAACATGGAAAAAACATGGAAAAAACATGGAAAAAACATGGAAAAAACATGGAAAAAACATGGAAAAAACATGGAAAAAACATGGAAAAAACATGAAAAAAACATGAAAAAACATAAAAAAATCATTTAAAAACATTAAAAAAACATAAAAAAACCATAAAAAACCATTAAAAAACATTAAAAAAACCATGAAAAAATCATGAAAAAACCATGAAAAAACATGAAAAAACCATGAAAAAATACATGAAAAAATACATATTAAAACACATAAAATACATATAAAATACATATAAAAATACATATAAATCATAAATTAATCCATCTCCTACCTCAGGATGCCCCAATCCCAGCAGGGCAGTGGCGTGTCCATAGAGGAATATAACATAATTAATATTAAGAATATTCACATACTGCAACAACAACAAAAAAAAAAAGAGTCAAGTGATAGCAACAGCACCATAAAAACATTGCACAACTATTGTAAATTAATTCAGAGCAATTCAGGATGATTTGGGGCAGTGCCTGGTTAGGTACAGAAACCAAATTTCACAGAATTTGCCGTTAAAATCCTTTTTGACCTTCATTATTATGAATCAAGGTTCAGCTGACAAGCACAGAAAAGACTTCCCAGCTCATCAAACCCAACCAATAATGGCATTTTTTAATAAAAACCCCACAGTATTTGACCCAAATATTTGGTATCACTCTTTTATTTTGGAATATTTTGGAAACGCGAGCGTATTAACAAAAAATATTTGGCTCTGCAGCCAACAACCCCATCAAATAATGGGAATTCTGGGGGGAAGGCAGGAGTGGCACAGGGTGGGGAAGGCAGAACTGGGGTCAGAGGAGGCAATTTTGGTCGTTTTACCGAAAATCCTGGGCTGTAGAGGATGCTCAGGAGTTGGGAAAAGGCTCGCTCAGCTCCGTGGCACTGCTGCTCCAGCAGGGCCCTGCAGCCATCCCGAGCCAGGGACTGCACCTCCTCTGGCAGGGTGTTGAAATGATCCACCTGGAATGAGCAGGAAAAGGGGAAAAAAATGAATTTTCCTGCTTTTTATTTTTTTTAATAATTATTAATATGTTGGCAATCATTTTTACGCTTTTTTTGGGTCACATTCCAAGTGAAAAATCAGAATTTTCAAAGGGAATGACAGATCCCTATGGAAGTTCAAGCTGGAGGAATTTTTGACTTCAAAACTGCAGAGTTAAAGTGAAGCTCAAGCCCTGTCAACCTCAAATGTAAAAAAACAGAGACAGATGGTCGTGGCTACAAAATAAATTAATGACAAAAACAAGGAAAATATCTTTACACTGCACCCAAAAACACCTTTACACTGCACCCAAAAACACCTTTACACTGAACCCAAAAACACCTTTACACTGCACCCAAAATACCCAAAATCATCTTTACACTGTACCCAAAAATATCTTTACACTGCATCTAAAACGTTTTTACACTGCACCCAAAATCATCCTTACACTGCACTGAAAAATATCTTTACACTGCACCCCAAATACCCAAAAACACCTTTACACTGCACCCCAAAACACCTTTACACTGAACCCACAATACCCAAAATCATCTTTACACTGCACCCCAAAACACCTTTACACTGCACCCCAAAATACCCAAAATCATCTTTACACTGCACCCAAAAATACCTTTGCACTGAACCCAAAAATACCTTTACACTGCACCCAAAAACATCTTTACACTGCACCCAAAATCATCTTTGCACCCAAAAATATCTTTACACTACACCCAAAATCATCTTTACACTGCACCCAAAAATACCTTTACACTGCACCCAAAAATATCTTTACACTGCCCACAAAAATATCTTTACACTGCCCCCAAAAATATCTTTACACTGCCCCCAAAAACACCTTTACACTGAACCCAAAATACCCAAAATCATCTTCACACTGCCCCCAAAATCATCTTTACACTGCACCCAAAAACACCTTTACACTGCACCCAAAAACACCTTTACACTGCACCCAAAAACACCTTTACACTGCACCCCAAAATACCCAAAATCATCTTTACACTGCACCCAAAATCATCTTTGCACTGCACCCAAAATCATCTTTACACTGCACCCAAAATCATCTTTGCACTGCACCCAAAATCATCCTTACACTGCACCCAAAATCATCCTTACACTGCACCCAAAAATACCTTTACACTGCACCCAAAAATACCTTTACACTGCACCCAAAAATACCTTTACACTGCACCTAAAATGTTTTTACACTGCCCCCAAAATCATCTTTACACTGCACCCAAAATACCTTTACATTGCATCCAAAATACCCCAAAACATCTTTACACTGCATCCAAAATCATCTTTGCACTACACCCAAAATCATCTTTACACTGCACCCAAAATCATCTTTGCACTGCACCCAGAACACATCCTGTGCTGTTGCTGATTTTCCACCCTGCTCTCACATTTATCAGGGAAACGCTTGGCCCTGCAGCCAGCACAAAAATCAGGATTGTTTTGGGATGAGGAAGGAGTTGAGTGGATAAATTTGAATTTCTGTGAAGTAAAGCCAGGTTCTTGCTCCCAGTTTACCTTGCGTTCCAGGGTGTTCAAGGCTTTCACCAGCTGTAATAAATTGGGTTTCTCAGGGTCCCGCAAGGCTGCACCTCCCTCCAGCCCGAGGGATTTCACACCTGCACTGAAATCCACCTGCAATGGTTAAAAAGCACTGAGTTCAAAAGAAAACAATATTTTCTTTTTTTTTTTTTTTCCTTTTTAAAATCAAGCAAAACGCTGGCTTTGGAAAATAAATATTTGCTGGAATCCTTCTGTGACAGCCAAGTGGAAATTCTGCCTCCCCCTGAGTTGTTTCACCACAATTTCAACTTCTCAAGCAGCAAACGAGGGGCATTTTTATCAAAATACTGATTTTTATAAAACTCTTCAATTAGATCTCCACAGAGCTGCTGATCTCTTCAAAACCTGGTTTTTATTCTGAATTTCTCTCCTGAAAGCTGCAACTTCATCATTTGAATTCTTCAAAACCCCAAAGCACAACCCAGACTTCTGCTTTTCCTCACTTTTTGTGTCCAAACGTTTTTGGACAAGCTGGGAATTGTTTCCTTCTGCAACACTTTGTGGCCAGCTCAGTCCATTCTTTGATTTATTATGTTATGATTATTTTATATTTAAATTACATTTGATTTTCACCATTGATGCTTCCTGAAATCTGCAGGAAATTCCAGCAGGGAGATGTAAATAATTCATATTTATTTGAATTTCCTGCAATTCCTGGGTTAATGCTGTCCCACGTAATTACAGAACAGAATAAATGATATTAATTTAATACTGATTTTAGTCTTTTTTTTAAATATTAATATTAGTTGCATGATAAATGAAGCTAATTAATTTAAATGTTCCTTTCCACACCAGCAAAATAAAAATAGGGATTTTATAGGAAATAAGGGGCCTAAGTGCAATTTTCTTCTAAATTTATTTTATCCTGTGAGGTATTTAACCAGAATAGAGATTTTTGGTATCTCCATCCCCCAATTAACAGTGAAAGATTAATTATCTGCATTCTCATTATTTCCTTCAGGAATTTATTGGTGCTGAGCCCAGAGAAGGAGAATTTCCCCTCAATATCTGGATTTTTCTGTGTTTCCAACAGCCATTCCACAAAATTGGTTTTTCCCAATGTCTCCAACGCAGGAAAAAATTTAAGCAGAATTTTGGGCAGGGCTTTACAAATCCCTGAATGATCCCAGCCAGGTTTTACAGCAGGAGGAGGAAGAGAAAGCAGGAGAAAAGCCCAGAATAAATCAGTGTAAGCACAGAATTCCTCTGCTCAAAGCCCTGCAGGGCACAGAGCGTTAAAATTTGGAATAAACCAAGATTTTGCACAATAATCCTAAAAACTGATAAATAATTTCAAATTTAAGGCCAGATTTTCATTACCTGTGGCACAGCACAAGAACCTTTTTCATCCATGGCTTTAGATTCTCTCTTCAAATCCATGTTATCCCTACAAAAAAAAAACCAGGATAGAGGCACTAAGGGTTTGTAAATGTGCTTTAAATTTAAATTTCTTGTCAATAAACTCTGATTTTCAGAGGTCTGATCAATCCCCCCCAGCACAGAAGTGATTTTGGAGCTGGTTCAGCTGCTTTAAAGAGGATTTGTTCCATAATAAATTATCCAATTCCCACTCCTTGAAGGAAAAGGGAAAGTTAATCAGTGATAATTCAGTTCAATGAACTCTCCTGTGGCAAAATTTCAATTGTGGAATTCAAAAAATGATGGGAAATCAACAGGATTGTGCTGGATTAAATTCTGATTTATTTGGTTTGTGGTCACATTTAGATCAGGACTGGGAATATTCAGGTTTTCTAAAGGTTTGGGCTCTTCTGCACCAGAAATCTGCCTTGGAAAAATCATCTTCAATGGGAATTTCCACGTAAAAATCTCATTTTGCTGCACTTTCATCTGTTTGCAACCATCCTAAACACAACCAAAAATCTCTGGAAACAATGATTTCCTCTGATTAACTTAGTTTTAAGTGAAAATATAAATATTATCCATAAAATCTATAGTTTTACCTGAATTAAATGAATTTTGGCCCCCAAAGCACCAAACACAACCATTCACCTTCCCCTTTTACAGGGCCTTAAAATCAGATTTTTGATTGTGCTTTAAGTGAAAATTGGAGCCAACAAACAACTGAAGGACTCCAAGCAAAGTTTTTTCCTATTATTCAAATTACAAATCCAGATTTCATCTTTTTCCTCAGCTCAGGGAGTGTCAGAGGAGTTTTATAAATTCTCTGGTGCAAGGAGGCCTTGGGAATGAGATAAGAGGGAGTTACAATTCTTGCTGTGATTTCAGATGTAACAACTTGAGCAAAACTCCTGTTACCCCTCTGCTTTACCAGCAAATATTCAAATGATGCCTTCATTTATTACAATTCAGCTGGGCACGGGAGAGACTCGAGTTTTCAAGTGATAATTGTGGAAAAAAATGGAATTTTGGGGATTTTGCTCACTCTCAAGATGTGAAAAATTAAACCAAGCCATCAGTAAGGAGCAGGCAGCAAATCCAAGCGTCATTAATCTTACAGAAAATAATTAAAAATAATTAAAAATAATAATAGGGCTAATAATAAATAGCATTTCTCACCTCATCTTTTCATTATCACAAGTTTTGGGTTCTTTTCGTTTGCTTTGCTGACTTTGGTCTGTAATGAAGAAAAGGATTTTAAATAAAATGATTATCACCTAAAACAAACAGAAAAATGCATTTGGAACTCACATTTTGCTCCCTAAATTGCAGATCTTCAAAATTATCAAGGTCAAAAGTGACACCACCAAAAAGTGTAAATATTAGGAATTTGATTTTTGCTCAACAGCACAGGATTTTAATAATCCTATAAAGGGGAAAGATTTGAAACAAATGAAAGAATCTTAAAATCCTGCAAGATGGGATCTGACTCCATAAAACTGCAATTCTTGAAGTGGACTCCAGGCTAAAGAAATCATATAAAATTGATTTTATTTTATCTATAAATATAATATATATAATTATTATATCATTATGTACTGTGTGTTAGAATGCACACATTGTGCATTATGTCATGCATTATAAAATAACATGATGTAATGTATTTATATTAAATTTTTGGCAGTTTGGGGGTTGTTTTTGGTGCAAAATCAGAATTTTCCAAGGGAATAACAGACCCCTATGGAAGTTCAACTTTCTCTGGAAAAAAAAATCATGAGGAGGAATTTTTTTCCTTCAAACCAGTGAAGATCAAGCCCTGTCAATCCCAAATTGTAAATAAACAGAGGCAGGCGGCCCTGGCTACAAAGCAAATGAATGCAAAAATGAGGAAATGCAGGATGACAAAAAGAAGGAAGGATTTTTTTTTGTTTTGTTTTAAATCACGTGAGCCCAATAATTTCCTTTTAACTCTCAAATTTCACATCAAAGACTCCACACACAAAGAGAATTCACTGAGAGGCGTTTCCCAACTCCAGAGACCCAAGAGTTACTGAGGAAACAATTCCTGAGCAACGAGGAAGGAGAGAGAAAATGTGCTTTAATACTTGATTGTGATGGCCAAAGCCAGGAATTCCTGCCATTAACTGCAAAATCATCTTTATAACTGGACACACCCACAGGGAGAACAATGCAGCACCTGCAGTGAAACTTTGGGGGTTATTGTTGTGCTGAGCTCCCAGAAAATCCCATTTGAAAAGAGGGGGAGGAGTTGTTGGTGTTAGAAATGGATTTTTAGCAACCACCTGTGATAAAAAAAAATGGTATTTTAAATATAAAATACTGAAAGAAAAATCCACATCCAGGCCTGGGTGCTCTCCCTGCAGGCAGGGGAGGTGTCCCAGGAACATTCCTCACTTCAATCCTGCCCAGGGGCACCAAAAGCCTCCAATTCCTCATGAAGAGCTCCTTAATGACCCGAAATTTAAATGAGTCAGCATAAAAATCCAGAGCCACTGAGACTGAACATGCCCACAATTATCTCATGCACCGCTCCTCGAGAGGATGGAACACATGGGAACTGCAAAGCTGCACCCAAAACCACCCCAAATTCCACTAAATGGAGATGTTTAAATGATGGAAAATAAGAATCCTCCTGAAAGGCAGAAAACACCTCCAGCACAGCATCCAAAAACTCAGATATTTCGCTTTTTTTTCATTTTTTGCGTTGCTTCCCCCTAAGGAGCCAACCTAACTCACAAGTGAAGATTAAAGAAACCACCTCACCATCAAGGGAAGGGATTAATCAGCATTATTTTCCCACTGAATGATCCCATTTCAAAAGGAATTCCAACCAAAATTAACTGCAGCAACATTTCCCACAGAAACAACTCCTTCCCCTGCAACACCCAACTTCAAAATGCTGCTTCCAGGTGAACTAAAAAAAAAAAAGCTTCTAAATAAAAGTATTGAGCAAATCCAGCTGATTTAGTTAAAAACACTTAAACAAATGTATTAATTCCACAGAAAACATCATTTACTTACCCCACAAACACTTAAAAATATTAGGAGAAGTTGGATTACTTTTCCTGGCACTTTCCATTAGGAGTGACCAAAGATATTTAATAAAAATATACACCAGCTCAAAGAAGCAGTACATGAAGACCAAAAAGAGGAAGTAGCAGGAAAAATAAATCAAAAAGGCCAATAGTTTTACAATAATATAATGTGGCATTAAGTTCTTTTCCATTAAAAACTCCTGCAAGTTCAGGGAACAAAGGCAAAGGGAAAAAAAAAAACCTAAAAAAAAAAAAAAAAGGCTCTTCCTCCCCACCCACAGCAAACTGGGGCCAGCCACTCACTGGGAGCCTCCTCCTCCCTTCAAATCAAGTATTTTGTTCTGTAAAAGCAGGGGGAGGAGGGAAGGGAGAAGAGAAAGTGAAAATGAAGCAGTGAAAATAAAGAAGAAACAAGGGAGGAGCACGAGTTGGGTGAAATTTCTGCGCTCAACGCATTTAGGGCTTTTTTTATGGTCAAGAATTGTGAGGTTTCTCCCAAGGTTATCCCTGCTCTTTCCTCAATTCCTCCAAAATTCAGCCACTCTGCTCCTTTTCCAGCCTCTCTCCACCCTCCCAGGGAAGAATTCCTAATTTATTGCCCAGTTTCACCCTGACAGACAACGCAGAGAAGGGGAATTTTCAGCTGGGTAAGAGCTCAGAGCCCAACTTGTAAAGGAGATAAAAATGTCAGAGGGACTCAGGGAGGATGCTGAGCACAGCTGGGAAATGTGGAGCCTCCTCCTTCCTTCAAATCAAATATTGTGCTCTCCAAAACCAGGGGCAGGAGGAAAGAGAGGAGACAGTGAAAATAAAGAAGAAACAAGGGAGGAGCACGAGTTGGGTGAAATTTCTGCGCTCAACGCATTTAGGGGTTTTTTTATGGTCAAGAATTGTGATGTTTCTCCCAAGGTTATCCCTGCTCTTTCCTCAATTCCTCCAAAATTCAGCCACTCTGCTCCTTTTCCAGCCTCTCTCCACCCTCCCAGGGAAGAATTCCTAATTTATTGCCCAGTTTCACCCTGACAGACAACGCAGAGAAGGGGAATTTTCAGCTGGGTAAGAGCTCAGAGCCCAACTTGTAAAGGAGATAAAAATGTCAGAGGGACTCAGGGAGGATGCTGAGCACAGCTGGGAAATGTGGAGCCTCCTCCTTCCTTCAAATCAAATATTTTGCTCCCCAAAACCAGGGGGAAGGAGAAAAGGGAGAAGAGACAGTGAAAATAAAGAAGAAACAAAGGAGGAGTACGAGTTGGGTGAAATTTCTGCGCTCAACGCATTTAGGGGTTTTTTATGGCCAAGAATTGTGAGGTTTCTCCCAAGGTTATCCCTGTTCTTTCCTCAATTCCTCCAAAATTCAGCCACTCTGCTCCTTTTCCAGCCTCTCTCCACCCTCCCAGGGAAGAATTTCTAATTTATTGCCCAGTTTCACCCTGACAGACAATGCAGAGAAGGGAAATTTTCAGCTGGGTAAGAGCTCAGAGCCCAACTTGTAAAGGAGATAAAAATGTCAGAGGGACTCAGGGAGGATGCTGAGCACAGCTGGGAAATGTGGAGCCTCCTCCTTCCTTCAAATCAAATATTGTGCTCTCCAAAACCAGGGGCAGGAGGAAAGAGAGGAGAGAAACTGAATATGAAGCAGTGAAAATAAAGAAGAAACACAGGATGAGCACAAGTTTGGTGAAATTTCTGTGCCCAACAAATTTAGTCAAGAATTGTGAGGTTTCTCCCAAGGTTATCCCTGTTCCTTCCTCAATTCCTCCAAAATTCAGCCACTCTGCTCCTTTTCCAGTTTCTCTCCACCCTCCCAGGGAAGAATTTCTAATTTATTGCCCAGTTCCATCCTGAGAGACAATGCAGAGAAGGGCAATTTTCAGCCCCACTGAAGCTGCTGGATAAGAGCTCAGAGCCCAACTTGTAAAGGAGATAAAAATGTCAGAGGGACTCAGGGAGGATGCTGAGCCCAGCTGGGAAATGTGGGGGGAAAGATAATGGGGAATCCAGGAGAAAAATAAATGTATGTAATAAATAAATGGAATAATAAAAAAATGGAATAATAAATAAATGGAATAATAAATAAATGGAATAATAAATAAATGGAGAAATAAATAGAGTAATACATAAATGCAAAATAATGTAAAAATAAATGACAGAGTACAAGGGTTTTGTGTCAAAACTATGTCAAAATAAATAAAAGAATACAGGGGGGGATTGTGGCAAAATGATGTAAAAATGAACAACAGCCTGTGAGAAATGAGGAAATTTTAAATATTGGTTTTTACAGGTGATAGTGTGCTATGGAGAAATAGGGCTGTGATAAAACAGAGTTAAGATCAGAATTGTGACTTCAAGATAGTTGTGATATTTTGGGAGTCATAAATGCACAACAATCAATGTCTTTTGAGTTGAAAAATCACAGAGAAGGGGTCAAAGCATTTATGAAAAAAAGAGAAATAAAGATAAGACCAATTGGAAAATCAATCCTCTCAACTCACACCTCCCCAAAGAGGCTGAACTGCAAATTAGGCTGGAATTAAGGAGACATCAGAGGAAAAGGAGATTCCTGCCTTCAATTCTGAGGCAATCCAGGCTCAAAGAGGTTGGACCAGGGAGAGAGGGGGGTGTGGGAAGTGCAAATCTTCTTCTGGGCTTAATGAATATGGAACAGCTGAAGAAAGTACTTAAACACATCCCAAAATGAATGAAATTGCACCTCTGGCAAAATATCGCTGTTGTTTGCCTTTGCTCTAGTAATAAAAGTTCAATTTTATTCTATTAAAATTTCAGCTCGTGAACTCGGTTTTTCACACGTCCCAAAGAGGAGCTCAAGGAAAGGAAACCCCAAATATTCTGGGCTCTCAGTGAATAAAACCCTGCAGAAACCCCTTCAGGGCCAGGAAAGGACCTTCAGGAAGAGGTGGATGCAGGGGAATGAATTGCAGGAAAAGTGGTGTTTAATTTTCCTCAGCGCTGAGGACAAGGAATGGCTGCTTTTTAATCCTTTAAATTGGGTTATAAAGTTTATTTCCAGCTGGTTTCAGCATCACCTCCTTCAGGCCAAGGCCATTCCCTGTGTCCTGTCCCTCCATCCCTTATCTCCAGTCCCTCTCCAGCTCTCCTGGAGCCCCTTTAGGCATTGGAAAGGGATTTAAAATAATTTAAAGTAATTTAAAATAATCATTATTCAACTGAAAGGGATTTAAAATAATCATTATTCAACTATTGCTTGAACAAACACTGCAGTAAAATACCAGTTATAACCATTTCTATTATGTAATAGATTGATTAAAATCCCTGATTCTAATCATTACCACCATCAGCTGAAATCCAGGGCTTGTTTTACTTATATCAATATATTGGGTTTGCCATCCTTAACCCTGAGGGACAAACTCACAGAAAGGATCAATTCCACCCAAACAGACCCAAATTTGGGCATAAACCAGTGCCCAAATCTGTCACTAAACCCAGATCCAGATCTCCAGATTCCTCCTGGAGAAGGGATTTAGGAAACCAGAGGTTCCCAACCCTCACAGGGAAAGATTTTTGCCCCAAAATCCCATCTAACCCAGCCATTTCCATCATTTTCCATCTCTCAAGAATTCCTTTCATCCTTCAAGATATTCACAGATGTCCAAAGCTCACTTAAAAACAATATTCCTACAGCTCATTTAAAATTAATATTTAATTAATATTATTTTAATTAATATTTAATACCCCTTCAGTGGTTTCCTAAAATTCAGTTTAAACTCCTCAGGTGTTTGAATGTGCCAAGAAAAGGCACCAAAAGACTTCACACAAGTGAGAAAAACCCCCAGGAAAACTGAGAAAAGGATTTCCCTTCCAAGCTCAGAACTGCCTGAATTTCACTTTTATTACACAAAAATAATCCTGGCACTGGGGGAGTTTTAGGGGGTAGGAGTTTTCTCTATAAAATTATTTATTTATTTAAAAAAACCTCAAAAAAACATGAACAAGAAACCATAACTCTCAAAGTCTGCAGCCAAAAATCCCCTCTGCCAAATGTTTTGTGGCCTCTTCCCTCTTTCCTTGCAGGATTAATTTCTTATGGAGCTTTTAACCACAATTAATTCATTAACCACAAATTAATTGTAAATATTAATACACAGATTCCTCTTTCATTCAGATCCTGGCTCAGGGGGAGGGAAAGCATTTCCAGCCTGTGATTTTTTTCAGATTTTACTTTTTAATTCAAGTTTCAACCCTGAATTCAGTCAGGGAGATTCAAATCACCAAAGAATCGAGGAATAAAACAGAAATACAGAATTATGTAAGAAAGGAGTAAAAGATGATTGATTATTGTTGTGAAAATGAGAAGAAATGCACTTCTGGTTGTTAATTATGGCAGCAGCAGGGGAAGAAGTGATAAAAAACCAAAAATAAACTCACTTGGAGGCTGCTCCAGCGTGGAAACTTTGCCTTCTGCTCTCTGGGCCTCAGTCACCTGCTGGCAGAAATATCAGATTACAAAACCCAGATCCATCCCCCTCACCGGATGTAAACAAAGCAAAAAGCAACAAAACTAAACGAGAGAAACGAAATTTATTGTATTATGTTCTTAATCATGAGGTAAAGATAGATAAATTCATTAATCAGAGTGGTTTTGTAAAGGTTTTTCCCCTCAGGTTCTGATCAAACACCGGCCTCTTCCACTGAAATATTCACCCTGAGGAGGCCAAATTCTCAGATCTGCAGAGAGATTTTGGTGAGAAAATAAAACAAAATACAATAAAACTCCTGAGCCTTTCTGAGGCTTTCCCCAGGTTGTTTTTTCTCTGCCAAGAAGCTCCAAAATTTCCATTTCCTGCCCTGGTGCTGCTCTGGTTTCGTTTTCCCAGGGCCCCGTCACTGCCCAGGGCCCTCCCCCTGCTCTGACAGCACAAACAGGAACTGGCCTGGCTGCAAATTCAAATTATTTCTCCTCCTTTTCTGCATTCTGCAGCTTTTTTTTATAGTGCAATTCATGGGTTCAATTAAAATATGTAAGTATGTATTATAATGCATTAATATCCATTTGTTTTCTTACAATAACGGCAGCAAAGACAGGAAAAATGTTAGAAATACCTCTTGAAATGATGAATTACTTCTTATTGGTTTAAAATTTTAAGAGTTCAAAATGAAAAAATAAAGGTTTAAAAATGAAAAAAAAAAGTTAAAAATAAAAGAATTAAAAATTAAAAGTAAAAATGTAACAGTGGCCACCTCCTCCTCCAAACCACCACCCTTGAACCTCCTTAAAATCCCAATTTTTGGGGGGGGTTTGGAAGGAAAATTTGCCAGGAAAATGCACAATTGCTGAAAGAATTGCACAATTCCAGGCACAGAATTCCAGGATGGAATTCCTGCAATCCAGCTCTACCTTGGCCTCATGTTTTTGAGGATGTTTGGGCTCAGCCTGGGCTTTTTTCCTCTCTTTTTCTCCTCCTTTCTGTTCCTGGGAGGTTCTTGAGGGAGATTTTGAAGAAGTGCAGTCCCTGAGGTGGAAAAAACACAGAATCCTTGGTTTTTATTCCATATTTTACACAAATATAACACAAAAAACCAGATTAATACAAGAATTTTGCCCCTTTTAGAGGTGTAATCCCATAAATATATTTAAATTGTTACTTTAGTCATTTTTTTTTACAGCTTCAGATCACACAGCCCAAAGATACAGCAACAACAAAAAGAAAAATCACATTTTCTTCAAAAAGGACTGGAATTGAATTATAAAATTTATATAAAACCATATAAATGACTAAATTCATTTTAAAATTAAGTAATTAATTATGGCAATTAATAATTCAAAATAGCCTGGCCCTGCTGCCCACGCTGCTGTGGATGCTCAAGATAAATTTATTTACTTGTTAGAAATCCTCAGCACTCCTGATCAATTTATCATTTCCATTTCTATTTACTGATAAACAACAAAATTTATGCAATATCCACATTATTTATTACTGAAATGTTATATTAAAGACTGTTTTGGATGCTCAAGATAAATTTATTTAATTGTTAGAAATCCTCAGCACTCCTGATCAATTTATCATTTCCATTTTTATTTACTGATAAACAACAAAATTTATGCAATATCCACATTATTTATTACTTAAATATTATATTAAATATTGCTAATTAAAAAAAGAATCAATTAAAACCACAGCCAACTTGCCAAATCCCTTACTTTTTCTCAAGCAGAGCCTTCCTCACCGTCTGTTTATGCTTAGCACCTACAGGAAAAAAAACCCAAAATAAATAGGAATTAAAAATAAAAAACTGAGCTGGTTCCAAAGCAAATTCCCCAAAAAATTACCATGGGTTTCTTGCAGGGTCTTCTTTAATTTTTCATTTTGTTGGATGAGTTCTTTGAGCCCCTCAGGGTTATTCTGGCAGAGCTCCTGGGCTTTCTTGTTGGCCTCCAGAGCCTGCTCAGCCTTGCCCAGCAGAGCCAGGGCTTTGCAGAAGTGATGGTGACCCTAAAAAAAATTGGAATTTCGAGGTTTTATCCACTCCCAAGAAAGAAGGATTTATCCCCAAACCTGCTGCAGCAGCAGCAAAAAGTCAGGTTTGATGTAAGCTAAAAATTGAGGTGCTCTCAGCTGGTGAAAAATCAGATTTTAAGTGCTCAGCACAGTGGGACTGAGATAAATGAATCACTGGGAAGAGTTTTAGGGGGGGAAAAAAAGCAAATTTGCTTTTTATTTTTGCTTTCTCTGCTTTGGAAAAGAGCAAATTTGCTTTTTCCCTCCTAATCTCAGCTACTTTGATATTTTTTAAACATCACTTATTTACTCTCCTCCAGGCCAAGAATATTGGGAAATATCTGTTGGCCAATAATCTGAATTTCTATATTCTTTTTTAAGTTTTGTGATAACTCCTAACAAAATTAACATTTTCTTCTGTCTTTACACATTCAAATACCTGCTAGCTAATAATCAGAATTTTTTTATATATATTTTTTTTAAATTTTGTGATAACTCCCAACAAAATTAACATTTTCTTCTGTCTTTTCACATTCCAATACCTGCTGGCCAATAATCAGAATTTTTTAATATATTTCTTATAGTTTTGTGATAACTCATAACATAATTAACATTTTCTTCTCTCTTTACACATTCCAATACCTGTTGGCCATTAATCAGAATTTTTATATTCTTTTTAAAGTTTTGTGATAACTCCCAACAAAATCAACGTTTTCTTCTCTCTTTACACATCCAAATTTCTGTTGGCCAGTAATCAGAATTTTTTAGTATATTCTACATTTATTCTTTTTAAAGTTTTCTGATAACTCCCAACAAAATTAACATTTTCTCCTCTCTTTACACATTCCAATACCTGTTGGCCAATAATCTGAATTTTTATAATCTTTTTAAAGTTTTGTGATAACTCACAGCATAATTAACATCTTTTTTTTGTCTTTACACTTCATTCCAACACTGCCAGGCACCTCAAAAATTACATTTTAAATCTAAAAACCCACGCCAAATGCACTTGGCAGAATTATCAGCCCACAAAGCTCTGTGTTTATTTATTAGAAATCAGCTCTGGGTTCTCATCCTGCTTTAAATGCTCAAAAAAAAGGGAATTTTGGGTAAAAAACCAACCTTTGGCCAATCAGGTTTGAGAATTGTGGCTCTTTTTCCATCAATGACAGCTCTCCTGGGAGAAGGGAGGGGAAAAAACAGGGATTTATTATTTATACATCACAAAAATCTCCAGGTTGGTGTAAAAAAAAGCATAACTATAAATATAATTCATAAGATATAAAAATAAAAATTGAATAAAAGGAATAAAAGGAATGGTTTGGGTGGGCAAGGATCTTCAATTTCATCCAAATCCACCCAAAAATGGACAACTTTCACCATCCCAGAGTGCTCCAAACCCCATCCAACCTGACCTTGGATATTCCAGGCATGGGGAATCCATAATCCCAAATAACTCCAGCCCCATAATCACAAATAATTTCATATTTTAGCTTTAAAAAATACAGTTTTCTTATAACTATCCCCATTTTGAATGGAGCTCAGCCCAGCATTTCAGGGTTACTCACTCGTACTGCTTGGTGAGGATGAAGCACAGGGCTCTGTTCCCATACAGGAGGTGGTTGATAGGCCTTAAAAAAATCAAATTATTGAGTTAAAAATGGATATTGAAATGAATAATTGCTATTGAAAAACCTAAGGAGAAAGAAAATTCAATTTTCACAAGATTGCCAGCAAAATCTCCAGCCCAAAAATGGGAATTCCTTTAGAAAAGCCTAAAAAGAAGGAAAAATTCACTTTTAACAAGAATTCCCTGAAAAGTCTCCAGCCCAAATAATGGGAATTCCTTTAGAAAAGCCTAAGGAGAAGGAAAAATTCAATTTTAACAAGAATTCCTTTAGAAAATCTCCAGCCCCAATAATGGGAATTCCTTTTAAAAAGCCTAAAAAGAAGGAAAAATTCACTTTTAACAAGAATTCCCTGTAAAAACTCCAGCCCAAATAATGGGAATTCCTTTAAAAAACCCTAAGGAGAAGGAAAAATTCAATTTTAACACGAATTCCCTGTAAAAACTCCAGCCCAAATAATGGGAATTCCTTTAGAAAAGCCTAAGGAGAAGGAAAAATTCAATTTTAACACTTCTTCATCCTCACTGCCTGGTGAGGATGAAGCACAGGGCTCTGTTCCCATACAGGAGGTGGTTGATAGGCCTTAAAAAAATCAAATTATTGAGTTAATAATGGATATTGAAATGAATAATTACTATTGAAAAACCTAAGGAGAAGGAAAAATTCAATTTTCACAAGAATTGCCTGCAAAAACCAAGAATGGGAATTCCTTTAGAAAAGCCTAAAAAGAAGGAAAAATTCACTTTTAACAAGAATTCCCTGAAAAGTCTCCAGCCCAAATAATGGGAATTCCTTTAGAAAAGCCTAAGGAGAAGGAAAAATTCAATTTTAACAAGAATTCCTTTAGAAAATCTCCAG
Organism: Eopsaltria australis; assembly: GCA_034509425.1. Taxonomy (NCBI): domain Eukaryota; kingdom Metazoa; phylum Chordata; class Aves; order Passeriformes; family Petroicidae; genus Eopsaltria; species Eopsaltria australis. The sequence continues at coordinate 18,058 of JAVTVJ010000992.1, forward strand.
CCCCAATAATGGGAATTCCTTTTAAAAAGCCTAAAAAGAAGGAAAAATTCACTTTTAACAAGAATTCCCTGTAAAAACTCCAGCCCAAATAATGGGAATTCCTTTAGAAAAGCCTAAGGAGAAGGAAAAATTCAATTTTAACACTTCTTCATCCTCACTGCCTGGTGAGGATGAAGCACAGGGCTCTGTTCCCATACAGGAGGTGGTTGATAGGCCTTAAAAAAATCAAATTATTGAGTTAATAATGGATATTGAAATGAATAATTACTATTGAAAAACCTAAGGAGAAGGAAAAATTCAATTTTCACAAGAATTGCCTGCAAAAACCAAGAATGGGAATTCCTTTAGAAAAGCCTAAAAAGAAGGAAAAATTCACTTTTAACAAGAATTCCCTGAAAAGTCTCCAGCCCAAATAATGGGAATTCCTTTAGAAAAGCCTAAGGAGAGGGAGAAATTCAATTTTTACAAGATTTTCCTGCAAAATCTCCAGCCCCAATAATGCGATTTCCTTTAGAAATCGCTAAGGAGTTGGAAAAATTGAATTTTAACACTTCTTCATCCTCACTGCCTGGTGAGGATGAAGCACAGGGCTCTGTTCCCATACAGGAGGTGGTTGGTAGGCCTTAAAAAATCAAATTATTGAGTTAATAATGGATATTGAAATGAATAATTACTATTGAAAACCATAAGGAGAAGGAAAAATTCAATTTTCACAAGAATTGACTGCAAAAACTCCAGCCCCAATAATGGGAGTTCCTTTAGAAATCTCTAAGGAGAAGGAAAATTCAATTTTCACAAGAATTGACTGCAAAAACTCCAGCCTCAAGAATTAGAAGAAAAAATTCAATTTTCACAAGAATTCCTTTAGAAAATCTCCAGCCCCAATAATGGGAATTCCTTTTAAAAAGCCTAAAAAGAAGGAAAAATTCACTTTTAACAAGAATTCCCTGAAAAGTCTCCAGCCCAAATAATGGGAGTTCCTTTAGAAATCTCTAAGGAGAAGGAAAAATTCAATTTTCACAAGAATTGACTGCAAAAACTCCAGCCCCAATAATGGGAATTAGAAGGAAAAATTCGATTTTCACAAGAATTCCTTTAGAAAATCTCCAGCCCCAATAATGGGAATTCCTTTTAAAAAGCCTAAGGAGAAGGAAAAATTCACTTTTAACAAGAATTCCCTGAAAAGTCTCCAGCCCAAATAATGGGAATTCCTTTAGAAAAGCCTAAGGAGAAGGAAAAATTCAATTTTCACAAAATTTCCCTGCAAAATCTCCAGCCCCAAAAATGGGAATTCCTTTAGAAATCTCTAAGGAGAAGGAAAAATTCAATTTTCACAAGAATTCCCTGCAAAAACTCCACCCAGATTTGCAAGTTGTCCCTGGGAATTTTCATTTTAATTATGGGATAATTTGAATTTTTTGGGCCAATTAATGCAATTACTCTCAGGTCTTAAAATTCCTTTTAAAAAGCTCCTGGAAATCACATGACTTCCTCTGTTCTTTATCAAAACCCAGGATTTCCTGGTTTTCCCCTAAATTCTGCTTGGTTTGGACACCAGGGACTGAATTCTGCAAGAAAAATCAGCTTGAAATGTGACATTTATTGGGATCGAAACGGGTTTATTAATAAAATATTAGAAATTAATTGATTTAATTGAATTTTACATGATGGGACTTTAGAATCAAAGGGAGGGGAAATAAATCAACAATCCTGTCAAGCCACAGACTTCAAAATGAAAAATTCAACATTTTGCAGAGAATGGTTTGGTGGAAAGTGGGATTTTATCCATTTCCTGTATTTTATAGACAAAAAAAATCAGTAAAATCAGAATTTTTGTGACTTTAACACCCATGGTGATTGCACCAACCTCACTGAAATTCCAACAGAAAGGGGAAAAATCTCCTTAAAATTCTCATTTCACCAAATGATTTTATGGAAAATGGAATTTTATCAATTCTCCTGTGTTTTATAGATAAAAGAAATCAGCAATTCAGTAAAATCAGCATTTTTGTAACCTCCACACCCATGGTGAATGCACCAACCCTGCTGAAATTCCAACAGAAAGGAGGAAAAATGCTCTAAAAATCCTCATTTCACAAAATTATTTTATGGAAAATGGGATTTTATCCATTTCCTGTGTTTTATAGACCAAAAAATCAGTAAAATCAGCATTTTTGTGACTTTAACACCAATGATGAATGCACCAACCTCACTGAAATTCCAACAGAAAGGGGAAAAATGCCCTAAAAATTCTCATTTCACTGAATTATTTTGTACAAAGTGGGATTTTATCAATTTCCTGTATTTTAGAGATAAAAGAAATCAGTAATTCAGTAAAATCAGCATTTTCCTGACCTCCTGAACACACCAACCCTGCTAAAATTCCAACAGAAAGGGGAAAAATGCCCCAAAAATTCTCATTTCACCAAATGATTTTATGGAAAATGGGATTTTATCCATTTCCTGTGTTTTATAGACCAAAAAATCACTAAAATCAGAATTTTTGTGACTTTAACACCCATGCTGAACACACCAACCTCACTTAAATTCCAACAGAAAGGGGGAAAAATGCCCTAAAAATTCTCATTTCACCAAAAGATTTTGTACAAAGTGGAATTTTATCAATTTCCTGTATTTTAGAGATAAAAGAAATCAATAATCCAGTAAAATCAGCATTTTTGTGACCTCCACACCCACGGTGAATGCACCAACCCTGCTGAAATTCCAACAGAAAGGGGAAAAATCTCCTTAAAATTCTCATTTCACCAAATGATTTTATGGAAAATGGGATTTTATCAATTTCCTGTATTTTATGGACCAAAAAAATCAGTAAAATCAGCATTTTTGTGACCTCCACACCCATGGTGATTGCACCAACCTCACTGAAATTCCAACAGAAAGGGGAAAAATCTCCTTAAAATTCTCATTTCACTGAATTATTTTGTGTAAAGTGGGATTTTATCAATTTCCTGTATTTTATAGATAAGAGAAATCAGTAAAATCAGCATTTTCATGACCTCCTGAACACACCAACCCTGCTGAAATTCCAACAGAAAGGGGAAAAATGCCCCAAAAATTCTCATTTCACCAAATGATTTTATGGAAAATGGGATTTTATCCATTTCCTGTATTTTATAGACAAAAAAAACCAGTAAAATCAGAATTTTTGTGACTTTAACACCCATGGTGAACACACCAACCTCACTGAAATTCCAACAGAAAGCGGAAAAATGCCCCAAAAATTCTCATTTCACCAAAAGATTTCATGGAAAATGGGGTTTTATCAATTTTCCTGTATTTTATAGACAAAAAAAAATCAGTAAAATCAGCATTTTTGTGACCTCCACATCCATGGTGATTGCACCAACCTCACTGAAATTCCAACAGAAAGGGGAAAAATCTCCTTAAAATTCTCATTTCACCAAATTATTTTGTGCAAAGTGGGATTTTATCAATTTCCTGTATTTTATAGACAAAAAAAATCAGTAAAATCAGCATTTTCATGACCTCCTGAACACACCAACCCTGCTGAAATTCCAACAGAAAGGAGGAAAAATGCCCTAAAAATTCTCATTTCACTGAATTATTTTGTGCAAAGTGGGATTTTATCAATTTCCTGTATTTTAGAGATAAAAGAAATCAGTAATTCAGTAAAATCAGCATTTTCATGACCTCCTGAACACACCAACCTCACTGAAATTCCAACAGAAAGGGGAAAAATGCCCTAAAAATTCTCATTTCACCAAATTCTTTTATGGAAAATGGGATTTTATCAATTCTCCTGTGTTTTATAGACCAAAAAATCAGTAAAATCAGAATTTTTGTGACTTTAACACCCATGGTGAATGCACCAACCTCATTGAAATTTCAACAGAAAGGGGGAAAATGTCCTTAGAATTCTCATTTCACCAAAAGATTTTGTGCAAAGTGGGATTTTATCAATTTTCCTGTATTTTATGGACCAAAAAAATCAGCAATTCAGTAAAATCAGCATTTTTGTGACCTCCACACCCATGGTGAATGCACCAACCTCATTGAAATTCCAACAGAAAGGGGAAAAATCTCCTTAAAATTCTCATTTCACCAAATGATTTTATGGAAAATGGAATTTTATCAATTCTCCTGTGTTTTATAGATAAAAGAAATCAGCAATTCAGTAAAATCAGCATTTTTGTAACCTCCACACCCATGGTGAATGCACCAACCCTGCTGAAATTCCAACAGAAAGGAGGAAAAATGCTCTAAAAATCCTCATTTCACAAAATTATTTTATGGAAAATGGGATTTTATCCATTTCCTGTGTTTTATAGACCAAAAAATCAGTAAAATCAGCATTTTTGTGACTTTAACACCAATGATGAATGCACCAACCTCACTGAAATTCCAACAGAAAGGGGAAAAATGCCCTAAAAATTCTCATTTCACTGAATTATTTTGTACAAAGTGGGATTTTATCAATTTCCTGTATTTTAGAGATAAAAGAAATCAGTAATTCAGTAAAATCAGCATTTTCCTGACCTCCTGAACACACCAACCCTGCTAAAATTCCAACAGAAAGGGGAAAAATGCCCCAAAAATTCTCATTTCACCAAATGATTTTATGGAAAATGGGATTTTATCCATTTCCTGTGTTTTATAGACCAAAAAATCACTAAAATCAGAATTTTTGTGACTTTAACACCCATGCTGAACACACCAACCTCACTTAAATTCCAACAGAAAGGGGGAAAAATGCCCTAAAAATTCTCATTTCACCAAAAGATTTTGTACAAAGTGGAATTTTATCAATTTCCTGTATTTTAGAGATAAAAGAAATCAATAATCCAGTAAAATCAGCATTTTTGTGACCTCCACACCCACGGTGAATGCACCAACCCTGCTGAAATTCCAACAGAAAGGGGAAAAATCTCCTTAAAATTCTCATTTCACCAAATGATTTTATGGAAAATGGGATTTTATCAATTTCCTGTATTTTATGGACCAAAAAAATCAGTAAAATCAGCATTTTTGTGACCTCCACACCCATGGTGATTGCACCAACCTCACTGAAATTCCAACAGAAAGGGGAAAAATCTCCTTAAAATTCTCATTTCACTGAATTATTTTGTGTAAAGTGGGATTTTATCAATTTCCTGTATTTTATAGATAAGAGAAATCAGTAAAATCAGCATTTTCATGACCTCCTGAACACACCAACCCTGCTGAAATTCCAACAGAAAGGGGAAAAATGCCCCAAAAATTCTCATTTCACCAAATGATTTTATGGAAAATGGGATTTTATCCATTTCCTGTATTTTATAGACAAAAAAAACCAGTAAAATCAGAATTTTTGTGACTTTAACACCCATGGTGAACACACCAACCTCACTGAAATTCCAACAGAAAGCGGAAAAATGCCCCAAAAATTCTCATTTCACCAAAAGATTTCATGGAAAATGGGGTTTTATCAATTTTCCTGTATTTTATAGACAAAAAAAAATCAGTAAAATCAGCATTTTTGTGACCTCCACATCCATGGTGATTGCACCAACCTCACTGAAATTCCAACAGAAAGGGGAAAAATCTCCTTAAAATTCTCATTTCACCAAATTATTTTGTGCAAAGTGGGATTTTATCAATTTCCTGTATTTTATAGACAAAAAAAATCAGTAAAATCAGCATTTTCATGACCTCCTGAACACACCAACCCTGCTGAAATTCCAACAGAAAGGAGGAAAAATGCCCTAAAAATTCTCATTTCACTGAATTATTTTGTGCAAAGTGGGATTTTATCAATTTCCTGTATTTTAGAGATAAAAGAAATCAGTAATTCAGTAAAATCAGCATTTTCATGACCTCCTGAACACACCAACCTCACTGAAATTCCAACAGAAAGGGGAAAAATGCCCTAAAAATTCTCATTTCACCAAATTCTTTTATGGAAAATGGGATTTTATCAATTCTCCTGTGTTTTATAGACCAAAAAATCAGTAAAATCAGAATTTTTGTGACTTTAACACCCATGGTGAATGCACCAACCTCATTGAAATTTCAACAGAAAGGGGGAAAATGTCCTTAGAATTCTCATTTCACCAAAAGATTTTGTGCAAAGTGGGATTTTATCAATTTTCCTGTATTTTATGGACCAAAAAAATCAGCAATTCAGTAAAATCAGCATTTTTGTGACCTCCACACCCATGGTGAATGCACCAACCTCATTGAAATTCCAACAGAAAGGGGAAAAATCTCCTTAAAATTCTCATTTCACCAAATGATTTTATGGAAAATGGAATTTTATCAATTCTCCTGTGTTTTATAGATAAAAGAAATCAGCAATTCAGTAAAATCAGCATTTTTGTAACCTCCACACCCATGGTGAATGCACCAACCCTGCTGAAATTCCAACAGAAAGGAGGAAAAATGCTCTAAAAATCCTCATTTCACCAAATGATTTTATGGAAAATGGGATTTTATCCATTTCCTGTATTTTATAGACAAAAAAAACCAGTAAAATCAGAATTTTTGTGACTTTAACACCAATGGTGAACACACCAACCTCACTGAAATTCCAACAGAAAGGGGAAAAATGCCCTAAAAATTCTCATTTCACCAAAAGATTTCATGGAAAATGGGATTTTATCAATTTTCTGTATTTTAGAGATAAAAGAAATCAATAATTCAGTAAAATCAGCATTTTTGTAACCTCCACACCCATGGTGAATGCACCAACCCTGCTGAAATTCCAACAGAAGGGGAAAAATGCCCATAAAATTCTCATTTCACCAAATTCTTTTATGGAAAATGGGATTTTATCAATTCTCCTGTGTTTTATAGACCAAAAAAATCAGTAAAATCAGCATTTTTGTAACCTCCACACCAATGGTGAACACACCAACCCCGCTGAAATTCCAACAGAAAGGGGAAAAATGCCCTAAAAATTCTCATTTCACCAAAAGATTTTGTACAAAGTGGAATTTTATCAATTTTCCTCTATTTTAGAGATAAAAGAAATCAATAATTCAGTAAAATCAGCATTTTTGTAACCTCCACACCCATGGTGAACACACCAACCCTGCTGGAATTCCAACAGAAAGGGGAAAAATGCCCTAAAAATTCTCATTTTATCCCTTTTAGAGAGCCCAAAAAAGTCTCCAGAGCCTTTCAGGAAATGCCTTTAGGGAGGAAATTCAACAAAAGGAAATAAATCCTGAGAGCTACCAAGAGCAAGCAGGAAAGTATTTTTATTCCTCTTTATTCCTTTTGCATCACAGGAATAAAGAGAAATAATCCCAAATGTTGGCAATATTTGCAAGAGTCTTTTCGAGGGCAAACACCCAAAGTGGTTTTTTTTAGGGTTTTTCAGACCAAATAATTCAATTTTTTTGAAGGTTTGTTCCCCTTTTCCTCTTGGTGATTTGAAACCTCAAAAGGACTTTTGGAGCACAAAACTAAAAATCAAAATAAAAGCACAAAAAACCAGCAGAAATGAGGAAAAAATTAGAATAAAAATGGGTTTTATGGTGGGGTTTTTGTTAAATTAGGTAGGGTTTGGATTCTGATTAATGAAATGGTAGAAAATGAGGATAAAAGTGAAGAATTTGAGATGAATTCTTACCAATATTCGATGGCTTTGGTGTAGAAGAGGATGGCACAGTCCAGGGCTCCTTGGGAGAATTCTTCATTTCCTCTTTGTTTCATGGCTTCGCTTTTCTGGGAGACCAAAAACGAACAACTGAGCCCCCAAAGGGGTTAAAGTCATTGAATTCAGGGGTGAAAATGGGATTGTTTCATGTGAAAAAGGGAATTATTTCACCTGGGAAAGGGAATTATTTCACAGAATAAAATGATTTATTTCACATGATAAAGGGAATTATTCCATGTGAAAAAGGGAATTATTTCACCTGGGAAAGGGAATTATTTCACATGATAAATTGAATTATTTCATGTGGCAAAGGGAGTTATTTCACATGGTAAAAGGAAATTATTTCACATGATAAATTGAATTATTTCACATGGAAAAGATCATTACTTCACCTGATAAAGGGAATTATTTCACCTGAGAAAGGGAATCCTTTCACCTGAGAAGGGGGAACTATTTCACATGACAAAGGGAATTATTTCATATGAAAAAGATATTATTTCACATGATAAATTGAATTATTTCACCTGAGAAAGGGAATTATTTCATTTGATAAATTGAATTATTTCACCTGGTAAAGGGAATTACTTCACATGAAAAAGGGAATTATTTCACCTCATAAAGGAAGTTATTTCATGTGGCAAAGGGAATTATTTCCCATGGTAAAAGGGAATTATTCCATGTGAAAAAGGGAATCCTTTCACCTGAGAAGGGGAACTGTTTCACATGACAAAGGGAATTATTTCACCTGAGAAAGGGACTTATTTCATATGATAAAGGGAATTATATCATATGATAAAGGGAATTATTCCATGAGAAAAAGGGAATGATTTCACAGGATAAAATTATTTATTTCACCTGAGAAAGGGAATTATTTCATACAATAAAGGGAATTATTTCATGTGATAAACTGAATTATTTCATGTGGCAAAGGGAATTATTTCACCTGATGAAGGCAGTTATTTCACATGACAAAGGGAATTATTTCACCTGAGAAAGGGACTTATTTCATATGATAAATTGAATTATTCCATGTGAAAAAAGGAATTATCTCACCTGATAAACTGAATTACCTCACCTGATAAAGGGAATTATCTCACCTGATAAAGGGAATGATTTCACCTGACAAAGGGAATTATTTCTGCCAGCACAACTCAACACTCAACCTCTTGAACCATTCTCAATAATCTGGGGATTTTCACAATCCCTGACCACCAGAACCCCCCCCCCCAAAAAAAAAAAACCCCAAACCCATCCTGGGAGCTCCTCTCACCTTCCTGTAGCTCTCACAGGTCTCTTGGGTTACAAAACCACTACAACAAGCCACATCCTTCCACTCCTGCACCAGATCACAGCCCTCCAGAGTCACCTTGGTGATGTAACGCTTCCCTGGGGGAAAAAAACCAGCAGAACACAAAATCATCCAGCCTTTCATCCCCTGAAACAACAAAAAAAACCTCAATAACTCCAACAAATCCGGCAGTGAATATTGATTTAAATTATTTCTTTACTTCAGGAAATATTTAGGGTCGGTGAAGCCCGGAATGGAAATAATAATGTGAATTGTTTTATGATTTTTTTGATGGTAATGGGATTTTTTTTCCTGATTTTTGGCCATTTTTGGGTGTCCAGTCACACTCAGCAAACAGAATTGAGAGTCTGACCAGGCCACAGTCCCCCACTTTCTCCAGGATTTATGATTTCTGATAGGTAAGTTATTTTTTTCTATTTTTGGCCATTTTTGGGTGTCCAGACTCACACTCAGCAAACAGAATTGAGAGTCTGACCAGGCCACAGTTCCCCACTTTCTCCAGGATTTATGACTTTTGATAATAAAGTGATTTTTCTCTCATTTTTGGGGTGTCCATACTCACACACTGCAAACAGCAGCAGCTCCAGGACTTACGATTTTTGACAATGAAGTGATTTTCTCTCATTTTTTCTAATTTCTGGGTGTCCATACTCACACTCAGCAATCAGAATTGCCAGCTTGACCCAATCACAGTCCCCCAGTTTCTCCAGGACTGATGATTTTTGATAGAAAAGTGATTTTTTTCTTATTTTTGGCCATTTCTGGGTGTCCATACACTCAGCAAACAGAATTGAGAGTCTGACCAGGCCACAATCCCCCAGCTGCTCCAGGATTTATGATTTTTGATAATAAAGTGATTTTTCTCTCATTTTTTCTCATTTTTGGGTGTCCATACTCACACTCAGCAAACAGAATTGCCAGTGTGACCCAACCACAGTCCCCCAGTTTCTCCAGGTACTTCAGGATTTAGGATTTTTGATAGAAAAGTGATTTTTTTCTTATTTTTGGCTGGTTTTGGGTGTCCATACTCACACTCAGCAAACAGAATTACTGAATGTGAATGGCCACAATCCCCCAGCTCCTCCAGAATTTATGATTTTTGATAGAAAAGTGATTTTTTTCTTATTTTTGCCCATTTTTGGGTGTCCATATTCACACTCAGTAAACGGAATTGAGAGTCTGACCAGGCCACAATCCCCCAGTTCCTCCAGGATTTATGATTTTTGATAATAAAGTGATTTTTCTCTCATTTTTTCTCATTTTTGAGTGTCCATACTCACACTCAGCAAACAGAATTGAGAGTCTGATCAGGCCACAGTCCCCCACTTTCTCCAGGATTTATGATTTCTGATAGTAAAGTTATTTTTTTCTATTTTTGGCCATTTTTGGGTGTCCATACTCACACTTAGCAAACAGAATTGCCAGTGTGACCCAACCACAGTCCCCCAGTTTCTCCAGGTTCTTCAGGATTTATGATTTTTGATAGAAAAGTGATTTTTTTCTTATTTTTGGCCATTTTTGGGTGTCCATACTCACACTCAGCAAACAGAATTGAGAGTCTGACCCAGCCACAGTCCCCCACTGCTCCAGGATTTATGATTTTGATAATAAAGTGATTTTTCTCTCATTTCTGAGTGCCCATACTCACACTCAGCAAACAGAATTGCCAGTGTGACCCAACCACAGCCCCCCAATTTCTCCAGTTTCTCCAGGATTTAGGATTTCTGATAGAAAAGTGATTTTTTTTTCTATTTTTGGCCGGTTTTGGGTGTCCAGACTCACACTCAGCAAATAGAATTGAGAGTTTGACCAGGCCACAGTCCCCTGCTTTCTCCAGGACTTATGATTTTTGATAGAAAAGTGATTTTTTCCTCATTTTTGGTCATTTTTGAGTGTCTAGACTCACACTGAGCAAACAGAATTACTGAATGTGAATGGCCACAATCCCCCAGCTCCTCCAGAATTTATGATTTCTGATAGAAAAGTGATTTTTTTCTCACTTTTTCTCTCATTTTTGGGTGTCCAGACTCACACTCAGCAAACAGAATTGAGAGTTTGACCAGGCCACAGTTCCCCACTTTCTCCAGGATTTATGATTTTTGATAATAAAGTGATTTTTCTCTCATTTTTGAGTGTCCATACTCACACTCTGCAAACAGCAGCAGCTCCAGGACTTACAATTTTTGACAATAGAGTGATTTTTCTCTCATTTTTTCTCATTTTTGAGTGTCCATACTCACACTCAGCAATCAGAATTGCCAGCTTGACCTTATCACAGTCCCCCAGTTTCTCCAGGATTTATGATTTTTGATAATAGAGTGATTTTTTTCTCATTTTTGGCCATTTTTGGGTGTCCAGACTCACACTCAGCAAACAGAATTGAGAGTTTGACCCAATCACAGTCCCCCAGTTTCTCCAGGATTTATGATTTCTGATAGTTATTTTTTTCTATTTTTGGCCATTTTTGTGTGTCCATATTCACACTCTGCAAACAGAATTGAGAGTCTGACCAGGCCACAATCCCCAAGCTCCTCCAGAATTTATGGTTTCTGATAGAAAAGTGATTTTTTTCTCATTTTTGGCCATTTTTGGGTGTCCATACTCACACTCAGCAAACAGAATTGCTGAATGTGAATGGCCACAATCCCCCAGCTCCTCCAGAATTTATGATTTTTGATAGAAAATGATTTTTTTTCTCATTTTTGGCCATTTCTGGGTGTCCATACTCACAGTCAGTAAACAGAATTACTGAATGTGAATGGCCACAGTCCCCAAGCTCCTCCAGAATTTATGATTTTTGATAATAAAGTGATTTTTTTCTCATTTTTGCCCATTTCTGGGTGTCCATACTCACAGTCAGTAAACAGAATTGCCAGCTTGATCTTTCCATAGTCCCCCAGTTTCTCCAGGTCCTGCAGGATGGAGGCACCCCCCACACACCTCACCCAGTCCAGGGCCTCTGCAAGGTTGAAAAATCCCTGGTTCCAATGGAAAACAATAAAAATAAAACAAAGAAAAGGTCATTAATCCACGAAGCAAAGCGTTGGAGGTTTAACTCTCTGAATTTATAGAGAATTTTGCTGATTTTTGAAGAGAAAACGGTGAATAAATGGAAATATCTGGGGATTTCCAGCACAGCAAAATCACAGAGGCAAAGGAGCTTTGCAACAGGAGGAGTTCAAATGGTAGAATTTGATTTAGGAAGTTCTGAAATTATTGAAAAAATAATGGAAACCTCCTAAAATTTGATTTAGGAATTTCTTTGTGATGACTGAAATTATTTTTTTAAAAAAATGAATAAAATAAAATAAAGAAAATCAATAAAATAAATTTTAAAAAAATTAAAATGATTGTAAAAGAAATATAAACCATCTAAAGTTTGTTTTAGAAACTTCTTTGTGATGACTGAAATTATTAAAAAAAAATAAAAAATGAATAAAATGAAATAAAATAAGGAAAATGAATAAAATAAAATAAAGAAAATCAATAAAATAAATTTAAAAATGATATTAAAATGATTGTAAAAGAAATATAAACCCTCTAAAGTTTGTTTTAGAAACTTCTTTGTGATGACTGAAATTATTAAAAAAAAAAATAAAAAATGAATAAAATAAAATAAAATAAGGAAAATTAATAAAAGAAATTTAAGATATTAAAATGATTGTCAAAGTAATAAAAGCCCCTAAAATTTGTTTTAGAAACTTCTTTGTGATGACTGAAATAATTTAAAAAAATAAAAAATGAATAAAATGAAATAAGGAAAATGAATAAAATAAAATAAAGAAAATCAATAAAATAAATTTAAAAATGATATTAAAATGATTGTAAAAGAAATATAAACCCTCTAAAGTTTGTTTTAGAAACTTCTTTGTGATGACTGAAATTATTAAAAAAAAAAATAAAAAATGAATAAAATAAAATAAAATAAGGAAAATTAATAAAAGAAATTTAAGATATTAAAATGATTGTCAAAGTAATAAAAGCCCCTAAAATTTGTTTTAGAAACTTCTTTGTGATGACTGAAATAATTTAAAAAAATAAAAAATGAATAAAATGAAATAAGGAAAATGAATAAAATAAAATAAAGAAAATCAATAAAATAAATTAAAAAATAATATTAAAATGATTGTAAAAGAAATACAAACCCTCTAAAGTTTGTTTTAGAAACTTCTTTGTGATGACTGAAATTATTAAAAAAAAAATAATAAAATAAAGAAAATCAATAAAATAAATTTAAAAAATAGTATTAAAATGATTGTAAAAGAAATATAAACCCTATAAAATTTGATTTAGAAACTTCTTTGTGATGACTGAAATTATTAAAAAAAATAAAAAATGAATAAAATAAAAAAAGGAAAATGAATAAAATAAATTGAAAATAATATTAAAATGATGGTCAAAGAAATACAAAGCCCCTAAAATTTGTTTTAGGAACTTCTTTCTGATGACTGAAATTGTTAAAAATAAATAAAAAATGACTAAAATAAAATCAATAAAATAAAATATAAGATTTAAATGACTGTCAAAGTAATATAAAGCCCCTAAAATTTGTTTTAGAAACTTCTGTCATGACAGAAATTATTAAAAATAAATTAAAAATAAAGAAAATAAAGAAAATCAATAAATTAAAAAAAAGGAATATTGAAGTGATTGTAAAAGTAATATAAACCCCCTAAAATCTGTTTGAGAAACTTCTTTGTGATGACTGAAATTATTAAAAAAATAATAAAAATTTAAAAATAAAATGAATAAAATAAATTAAAAATATTAAAATTATTGTCAAAGTGATATAAAGCCCCAAAACTTTGTTTTAGAAACTTCTTTGTGATGATTGAAATGATTAAAAAAAAAATATAAACCCCTTAAAATTTGATTCAGAAACTTCTTTGTGATGACTGAAATGATTAAAAAATACCAGTTAAAAATATTAATAAAATAAAAAATATTTAAAATATTTTAAAAATCATATAAACCCCCCAAAACTTGATTTAGAAGCTTGCTTGTGATGACTGAAATTATTAAAAGCATAATAAAAATAAAACAATAAACGAAACAAAAAATAATATTAAAATCACTTTAAAAATAATATGAACCCCCTAAAATTTGACTCAGAAACTTCTTCTTATGGCTGTTGAAAATTAATATTAATAAATCACATAATGAAGACAAATATCCCCAAAAATCCAGATTACCCAGTTAATTACCCAATTATTAATTACCCAATTAACTGGGGAATCCACAACTCTATTTATTCTTGCTTTCCTGTTGCTCCCACGAACTGTAAATGTTGGTTTTTAATTTCATTAAATTCAATGATTTTAACTTTGACATTTGACACCCAGATTTTTTTCCAGAAAAAGGGATTAAAATCAGAGAAATTCAGATTTTCACAGCCCAAAGTTTACAAGCCGGAAAAGAAAACGAGTTCAGTTCTACCCTAAACTGAATTTTGCAAAATCAACTGAATTTTGGAAATAAAAAAAAAAAAAAAGGTGGATCAGGGGATTTCCCAACCCCACTCTGGCATTCCCAACCCTTCAGGATGAGGAATTTTCACTTCCAGGGAATCCCCAGAACAATTCCAGCCACTCACATTTTCTATGCCAGTGCCAATCCTCAGGATGCCTCTGATGAAATGTGGGATGTTCTGGAAAAAGGATAAAAAACTAATTAAAAAAAAAAAAAAATCAATTCTTGAGAGGTGGTAATTGGAATTTCTGCCTGCTCAGGTTCAGCTCAGGAACATTTCCTGCCCTGCTGGAATTCATCATTTTTGTTGAAAAATGAATTTTGGTGTGGAAAAAAAGAGGATTTTTGGGTGCTGTGAGATCTGATTGGGAAATTCAACCCCTCTGAGCACTTGTGCAGCTCTCTAAATATTCAAGAATCCACTTAAACAACCCCAAAATCTACTCCTCCAAATCGATTTTATTCTTGGATGTACAACCCAAAAAAGGAAAAAAAAAATGTAAATAAATAAATAAGAAATTTGTTGTGCTTAAATTTCAAAAATAAAAGATGTAGCTTGGGGTGGAGCAGGGAATTTCAAGAAATGAAATAAGAAACGTTTTATACCTCAATTAAAACATTAAAATACGTAGCTTGGGGTTGAACAGGGAATTTCAAGAAATAAGAAGTGTTTAAGACTTAATTAATCTAATTTTATTTTAATTAATTAATTAAATTTAAATTCTTTTTCAAACCCCACAGCAAATCCCTTCAGCTGCTGAGAACATTCCTCACATCCTCCTCCCCACTCTTTTAAATCAGCAAACAACAGCAAATTTAAAATATTATTCGTTGAATGAGGAGGGGAAAAAAATTATTTCTTGATTCATTCATCGATTTTATTGCAAATATTTCCTAAATTATCCCACCTGGAATAAAGCCCAGGCCAGAAATTCTCTCTGGAAAGCTGCAGCTCAATTATCAAATCATTATCAAACTCTCAAATTTCCCTCCAGCAAAAGGAAATGCCTGATTTCAAACAGAACCCCAAGATGTTGGAGGCACAGATTTAATTCATTTCTTAGATTTGAAAACTCAGATGAAGTTAAATCATTGAAAATTCTTTAATTCTTTAATTCTTTTAAAGGAAAATAAATTGACAATCAAATGAAAATGCAGGACTTACGACGACTTTTGTAAATAAATCGGCGAGGTCTTCCAGAACCTTGGATTCACACAGGTTGATCCTGTCCCAGCGCACGACGTGCAAACTGGGGGAAAACAGGAGAACTGTGATTTAGGGAAATAGCAAGGGGTTATGGGGTGGTAATTAGGAAATTTGGGGTGATTGGATTGTAGGAAGAGGATGTTGGAAAGGTCGAGCCCGTCAGAGGAAGGGGGAAAATAATATTAATTAAGAAAGGAAAGGTGCAAAGGTTTTGGTGCTTTTGAAATGTCAGCATTTATTTCATACTGAAATAACCCCAAAACTTCAAAAAAAACCCCAAAGACTCCAAACTTCACATCCCCAAAGACTCCAAACTTCACATCCCCAAAGACTCCAAACTTCACATCCCCAAAGACTCCAAACTTCACATCCCCAAAGACTCCAAACTTCACATCCCCAAAGACTCCAAACTAAAGACTCCAGACATCACAAACCCAAAGACTCCAAATTTAAGAAACCCAAAGAACCCAAACTCCACATCCCCAAAGATCCCTAACTTCAAAAAACCCAAAGATCTCAAACTTCAAAAAACCCAACGATCCCAAACTTCAAATCTCCAAAGATCCCAAGCTCTAGATACCCAAAGACTCCAAACTAAAGACTCCAGACATCACATCCCCAAAGATCCCAAACCTCACATCCCCAAAGATCCCAAACCTCACATCCCCAAAGATCCCAAACCTCACATCCCCAAAGATCCCAAACTCCACAAAGCCCAATGATGCCAAACTCCACAAAGCCCAAAGATCCCAAACTCCACAAAGCCCAAAGATCCCAAACTCCACAAACCCAAAAAGACTCCAAACTAAAGACTCCAGACATCAGAAACCCAAAGACTCCAAATTTAAGAAACCCAAAGACCCCAAACTTCCAAAAATCCAAAGACCCCAAACTTCCAAAAATCCAAAGACCCCAAACTTCCAAAAATCCAAAGACCCCAAACTTCCAAAAATCCAAAGACCCCAAACTTCAAAAAAAACCAAAGACTCCAAACTCCAGAACCCCAATGATCCCAAACTTCAAATCCCCAAAGATTCCAAGCTCTAGATACCCAAAGACTCCAAACTAAAGACTCCAGGCATCACAAACCCAAAGACTCCAAATTTACGAAACCCAAAGATCCCAAAGTCCACATCCCCAAAGATCCCTAACTTCAAAAAACCCAAAGATCCCAAACTCCTGAAACCCCAAGTATTCCAAATTCCAGAAACCCAAAGATCCTAAACTCCAGAACCCCCAAAAGTCCCAAACTGCAAAAGCCCAAAGATCCCAAACTTCAAAAAAACCCAACGATCCCAAACTTCAAATCTCCAAAGATCCCAAGCTCTAGATACCCAAAGACTCCAAACTAAAGACTCCAGACATCACATCCCCAAAGATCCCAAACCTCACATCCCCAAAGATCCCAAAATTCAAAAAACCCAAAGATCCGAAACTTCAAAAAACCCAAAGATCCCAAACTTCCAAAAACCCAAAGATCCCAAACTTCCAAAAACCCAAAGATCCCAAACTTCCAAAAACCCAAAGATCCCAAACTCCACAAACCCCAAAGATCCCAAACTTCACATCCCCAAAGATCCCAAACTCCACAAACCCCAAAGATCCCAAACTCCACAAAGCCCAAAGATCCCAAACTCCACAAAGCCCAAAGATCCCAAACTTCACATCCCCGAAGATCCCAAACTCCACAAACCCCAAAGATCCCAAACTCCACAAACCCAGCCTTAACATTTTTTCCCCGTTAGATTCAAGAACTCCCGACCTGAACCAACCCCAACATTTCTGCCCCAATCTGAGCCCTGCTGGAAGCACCCAAGGAATTTTCAGAGGGAACAAGGAAAATTGGGAAGATTTGTAGGAAAACCCTTGGGAACTGTGGATTCTCACCCATTTTCATCCACAAAGGAATTGCCATCACTGGAGAAGAGCAGAGGCCAGAACATGATGGTTTTGATCACGGTGCAATATTCCTTTAACTTCTCCAAGGGCTGACTGCACCAAAGCTCACAGGGATCAGCTCCTCCAAAAAAGGGGAAAAAACGGGAATTCAGGCGTTCCAAAGGGACAATTAACATCAAAGGAAATAAACATTAAAATCAATCGTTAATTAAGGGGAAAAGTGGGAATTCAGGCATTCCAAAGGGACATATACAATAAAATCAACCTTTAATTCAAGTATTCCAAAGGGCCAATTAACGTTAAAATCAAGGATTAATTCAGGCATTCCAAAGTGCCAATAAATGTTAAAATCAATCTTTAATTCAGGCATTCCAAAATGTCAATAAACATTAAAATCAAGGATTATTTCAGACATTCAAAAATATCAATAAATGTTAAAATCAATCATGAATTCAGGGAAAAAAATGGGAATTCAGGCATTCCAAAGGGACAATTAACAATAAAATCCATCATTAATTCAGGTATTCCAAAGGGCCAATTAACGTTAAAGCAAATAAACATTAAAATCAATCATTAATTAGGGGAAAAATGGGAATTCAGGCATTCCAAAAGGACAATAAACATTAAAATCAATCATGAATTCAGGAAAAAAAAAGGGAATTCAGGCATTCCAAAGGGACAATCAACAATAAAATCCATCATTAATTCAGGTATTCCAAAGGGACAATAAACACTAAAAGCAATCATTAATGAAGGGAAAAAAGTGGGAATTCAGGCATTCCAAAGGGACAATTAACGTTAAAGCAAATAAACATTAAAATCAATCATTAATTAAGGGAAAAAATGGGAATTCAGGTATTCCAAAGGGACAATTAACAATAAATCCATCATTAATTCAAGTATTCCAAAGGGACAATAAACACTAAAAGCAATCATTAATTCAAGGAAAAAAAATGGGAATTCAGGCATTCCAAAGTGTCAATAAACATTAAAGCAAATAAACATTAAAATCAATCATTAATTAGGGGAAAAAATGGGAATTCAGGCATTCCAAAAGGCCAATAAATGTTAAAATCAAGGATTAATCCAGGGAAAAAAAAATGGGAATTTAGGCATTCCAAAGGGACAATAAACATTAAAGCAAATAAACATTAAAATCAATCATTAATTAGGGGAAAAATGGGAATTCAGGCATTCCAAAAGGACAATTAACAATAAAATCAACCTTTAATTCAAGTATTCCAAAGGGACAATAAACACTAAAATCAGTCATGAATCGAAGGAAAAAAAATGGGAATTCAGATATTCCAAAGTGTCCACAATTAAAGGTTATTTCAGGCCTTACAAAGTGCCAATAAACATTAAAATCAAGGATTATTTCAGACATTCCAAAGTGTCAATAAATGTCAAAATCAATCATTAATTCAAGGAAAAAAAAATGGGAATTCAGGCATTCCAAAGGGACAATTAACAATAAAACCAATCATTAATTCAGGCATGCCAATAAACACTAAAAGCAATCATTAATTCAGGGAAAAAGTGGGAATCCAAGTATTCCAAAGGGACAAGAAACGTTAAAATCAATCATTAATTCAGGGAAAAAAGTGGGAATTCAGGCATTCCAAAGGGATAATTAACGTTAAAGGAAATAAACATTAAAATCAATCGTTAATTAGGGGAAAAATGGGAATTCAGGCATTCCAAAAGGACAATAAACGTTAAAATCAATCATGAATCGAAGGAAAAAAAATGGGAATTCAGGCATTCCAAAAGGACAATCAACAATAAATCCATCATTAATTCAAGTATTCCAACAAACACTAAAACCAATCATTAATTCAGGGAAAAAAGTGGGAATTCAGGTATTCCAAAGGGACAATTAATATCAAAGGAAATAAACATTAAAATCAATCATTAATTAAGGGAAAAAATGGGAATTCAGGCATTCGAAAAGGACAATCAACAATAAAATCCATCATTGATTCAGGTATTCCAATAAACACTAAAACTAATCATTAATTCAGTGAAAAAAGTGGGAATACAGGCATTCCAAAATGTCAATAAACATTAAAATCAAGGATTAATTCAGGCATTCCCAAGTGTCAATAAATATTAAAATCAATCTTTAATTCAGGGGAAAAAATGGGAATTCAGATATTCCAAAGTGTCCAAAATTAAAGGTTATTTCAGGCCTTACAAAGTGCCAATAAACATTAAAATCAAGGATTATTTCAGACATTCCAAAGTGTCAATAAATGTCAAAATCAATCATTAATTCAAGGAAAAAAAATGGGAATTCAGGCATACCAAAAGGACAATTAACAATAAATCCATCATTAATTCAGGCATGCCAATAAACACTAAAAGCAATCATTAATTCAGGGAAAAAGTGGGAATTCAGGTATTCCAAAGGGCCAATAAACGTTAAAATCAATCAGGAATCGAAGGAAAGAAAATGGGAAGTCAGGCATTCCAAAGGGACAATTAACAATAAATCCATCATTAATTCAGGCATTCCAATAAACACTAAAAGCAATCATTAGAAAAAAGTGGGAATTCAGGCATTCCAAAAGGACAATTAACAATAAAATCAACCTTTAATTCACGTATTCCAAAGGGACAATAAACACTAAAAGCAATCATGAATCAAAGGAAAAAAAATGGGAATTCAGGCATTCCAAAGTGCCAATAAGTGTTAAAATCAATCTTTAATTCAGGCATTCCAAAATGTCAATAAACATTAAAATAATTGATTATTACAGACATTCCAAAGTGCCAATAAACATAAAAATCCATCATTAATTCAAGGAAAAAAAATGGGAATTCAGGCATTCCTAAATGTCAATAAACATTAAAATCAAGGATTAATTCAGGCATTCCCAAGCGTCAATAAATATTAAAATCAATCTTTAATTCAGGGGAAAAAATGGGAATTCAGGCATTCCAAAGTGTCCACAATTAAAGGTTATTTCAGGCCTTACACAGTGCCAATAAACATTAAAATCAAGGATTATTTCAGACATTCCAAAGCGCCAATAAACATTAAAATCAATCATTAATTCAAGGAAAAAAAAGGGAATTCAGGCATTCCAAAGGGACAATCAACAATAAATCCATCATTAATTCAAGTATTCCAAAGGGACAATAAACACTAAAATCAATCATTAATTCAAGGAAAAAAAATGGGAATTCAGGCATTCCAAAAGGACAATAAATATTAAAGCAAATAAACATTGAAATCAATCATTAATTAGGGGAAAAAATGGGAATTCAGGCATTCCAAAAGGCCAATAAATGTTAAAATCAAGGATTAATCCAGGGAAAAAAAATGGGAATTTAGGCATTCCAAAGGGACAATTAACATTAAAGCAAATAAACATTAAAAATCAATCATTAATTAGGGGAAAAATGGGAATTCAGGCATTCCAAAAGGACAATTAACAATAAAATCAACCTTTAATTCAAGTATTCCAAAGGGACAATAAACACTAAAATCAGTCATGAATTGAACGAAAAAAAATGGGAATTCAGATATTCCAAAGTGTCCACAATTAAAGGTTATTTCAGGCCTTACAAAGTGCCAATAAACATTAAAATCAAGGATTATTTCAGACATTCCAAAGTGTCAATAAATGTCAAAATCAATCATTAATTCAAGGAAAAAAAAATGGGAATTCAGGCATTCCAAAAGGACAATTAACAATAAAACCAATCATTAATTCAGGCATGCCAATAAACACTAAAAGCAATCATAAATTCAGGGAAAAAGTGGGAATCCAAGTATTCCAAAGGGACAAGAAACGTTAAAATCAATCATTAATTCAGGGAAAAAAGTGGGAATTCAGGCATTCCAAAGGGATAATTAACGTTAAAGCAAATAAACATTAAAATCAATCGTTAATTAGGGGAAAAATGGGAATTCAGGCATTCCAAAGGGCCAATAAACGTTAAAATCAATCATGAATTCAAGGAAAAAAATGGGAATTCAGGCATTCCAAAAAGACAATCAACAATAAAATCCATCATTAATTCAGGTATTCCAAAGGGACAATAAACACTAAAATCAATCATTAATGAAGGGAAAAAAATGAAAATTCAGGTATTCCAAAGGCACAATTAACATCAAAGCAAATAAACATTGAAATCTATCATTAATTAAGGGGAAAAATGGGAATTCAGGCATTCTGAAGTGCCAAGAAATGTTAAAATCCAGGATTATTTCAGGCCTCACAAAGTATCAATAAATGTTAATATCAATCCTTATTTCAGGCATTTTAAAGTGCCAATAAATGTTAAAATCAATCTTTAATTCACGTATTCCAAAGGGACAATAAATACTAAAATCAATCCTTAATTCAGGGAAAAGATGGGAATTCAGATATTCCAAAGTGTCCAAAATTAAAGGTTATTTCAGGCCTTACAAAGTGCCAATAAACATTAAAATCAAGGATTATTTCAGACATTCCAAAGGGCCAATAAATGTCAAAATCAATCATTAATTCAAGGAAAAAAAATGGGAATTCAGGCATTCCAAAGGGACAATCAACAATAAAATCCATCATTAATTCAGGTATTCCAAAGGGACAATAAACACTAAAAGCAATCATTAATTCAAGGAAAAAAAAATGGGAATTCAGGCATTCCAAAAGGACAATTAACAATAAATCCATCATTAATTCAAGTATTCCAAAGGGACAATAAACACTAAAAGCAATCATTAATTCAAGGAAAAAAAATGGGAATTCAGGTATTCCAAAGTGTCAATAAATATTAAAGCAAATAAACATTGAAATCAATCATTAATTAGGGGAAAAATGGGAATTCAGGCATTCCAAAAGGACAATTAACAATAAATCCATCATTAATTCAAGTATTCCAATAAACACTAAAACCAATCATTAATTCAGGGAAAAAAGTGGGAATTCAGGCATTCCAAAGGGACAATTAACAATAAAATCAACCTTTAATTCAAGTATTCCAAAGGGACAATAAACACTAAAATCAGTCATGAATCGAAGGAAAAAAAATGGGAATTCAGATATTCCAAAGTGTCCAAAATTAAAGGTTATTTCAGGCCTTACAAAGTGCCAATAAACATTAAAATCAAGGATTATTTCAGACATTCCAAAGGGCCAATAAATGTCAAAATCAATCATGAATTCAAGGAAAAAAAAGGGAATTCAGGCATTCCAAAAGGACAATTAACAATAAATCCATCATTAATTCAGGCATGCCAATAAACACTAAAAGCAATCATTAATTCAGGGAAAAAGTGGGAATCCAAGTATTCCAAAGGGACAAGAAACGTTAAAATCAATCATTAATTCAGGGAAAAAAGTGGGAATTCAGGCATTCCAAAGGGATAATTAACGTTAAAGCAAATAAACATTAAAATCAATCGTTAATTAGGGGAAAAATGGGAATTCAGGCATTCCAAAGGGCCAATAAACGTTAAAATCAATCATGAATTCAAGGAAAAAAATGGGAATTCAGGCATTCCAAAAAGACAATCAACAATAAAATCCATCATTAATTCAGGTACTCCAATAAACACTAAAACCAATCATTAATTCAGGGAAAAAAGTGGGAATTCAGGCATTCCAAAGGGACAATTAACAATAAATCCATCATTAATTCAGGTATTCCAAAGGGACAATAAACACTAAAAGCAATCATTAATTCAAGGAAAAAAAATGGGAATTCAGGCATTCCAAAAGGACAATAAATATTAAAGCAAATAAACATTGAAATCAATCATTAATTAAGGGAAAAAATGGGAATTCAGGCATTCCAAAAGGACAATCAACAATAAAATCCATCATTAATTCAGGTATTCCAATAAACACTAAAACTAATCATTGATTCAGCGAAAAAAGTGGGAATTCAGGCATTCCAAAGGGACAATAAACATTAAAAATCAAGGATTAAGTCAGGCATTCCCAAGTGTCAATAAATATTAAAATCAATCTTTAATTCAGGGGAAAAAAACGGGAATTCAGGCATTCCAAAGTGTCCAAAATTAAAGGTTATTTCAGGCCTTACAAAGTGCCAATAAACATTAAAATCAAGGATTAATTCAGGCATTCCAAAGTGTCAATAAACACTAAAATCAATCATTAATGCAGGTATTCCAAAGTGCCAATAAACATTAAAGCAAATAAACACTAAAATCAATCATTGATTCAGGAAAAAATGGGAATTCTGGCATTCCAAAGTGCCAAAAACCATTAAAATAATTGATTATTTCCAGCCTCTATTCCTAATTAATCAAAACAAGGAGATCTGAACACCCTGAACTCACCTGGCACCTTGAGGGGGTTTTTAAATGGAAAGGGAGAGGGGATTTTTATGGAATTAAGGATCTGCATTGGATTGATAAATTCAGATTAAATTGGATAAATGCAGCTGGAACTTTGGGAGGGATGGAGGGGAATTAAAAATTGAATTGGGCCATTCAGGGGCTTCAGGTTCTCTGGAGGAAATGAAAGGGAAATTCAGTTTATCGGGGGGGTTTCAGGTACTCTCAGAGCAAAACAGCATCACCTGAGGGTCTGAGAATTCATAAAAATCCACCCAAAAAATCACCAAAAAAATCACTAAAAAATTAGGAAAAAAAAAATCAGAAAAAAAAAATCAGAAAAAAAAATCAGAAAAAAAAAATCAGAAAAAAATCACCCAAAAAATCACCCAAAAAATCACCCAAAAAATCACCCAAAAAATCACCAAAAAATTAGAAAAAAAAAAATCAGAAAAAAAAAAATCAGAAAAAAAATCACAAAAAAAAATCACCAAAAAAATCACCCAAAAAATCACCCAAAAATTAGGAAAAAAAAATCAGAAAAAAATCAGAAAAAAATGACTAAAAAAAAATCCAAAAAAATCACCAAAAAAAAAAGACCAAAAAATCACCAAAAAAATCACCCAAAAAATCACCCAAAAAATTAGGAAAAAAAAAATCAGAAAAAAAAACAGAAAAAAAATCACCAAAAAAATCACCAAAAAAATCACCAAAAAATCACCAAAAAAAGACCAAAAAATCATTTTTAAAAATTACCAAAAAATCACCAAAAAAATCACTAAAAAATCACTAAAAAAAAAATCACCAAAAAATCACTAAAAATAATCACCAAAAAAATCACCAAAAAACCACAAAAAAATCACAAAAAAAATCACACTAAATCTACAAAAAATCTCACCAAAAATCCATCAAAATTTTAAAGAACTCACCAAAAAATGTCACCAAAAATTTCACCAAAAACTCACCAAAATCCACAAAAATCCCACAAAACCAGACAAAAAAACCTCAAAAATAGTTCACAAGAGATCACAAAAATCCCACACAAAAATCACCAAATCTCACAAAAATCTCAAAGAAAATCCCACAAAAAAATCACAGAGATCTCACAAAAATCCCACAAAAATCTCACCAAAAATCACCCAAATCCCACAAAAATCCACTTCCCACAGCTTTATTCCCATAAATTACAGGAAATTTGTGCAGCAAATACAATTTCGAAGAACTTGAGCAACCTCCTTTTCTGCAAATGCGAATTTTTGTTGAATTATTACTGCAAAAAACCCAAAAATCAACTGGAAAGTGTCTTTAGACCTACCCAGCCAAAAGGCCAAGCCTTGAATCTCCTTTCTCCCAGCATTAATTGCCTGCATTTATGGAAATATTCCTGAATATTTAAATTACATTTCATATTTAAAATCTCAATTTAAAACATTTCATTGACACATATTTAAGTATATTAAATACATTTGAGATTTTATTTATTTAATAATATATTTCGTATTCATGAGGACAAAAAGATGAGGATTGTTCCAGGGTGGCAGAATATAAAAATGCTTCTGTTCAGAGAAAAGAATGGATTCATTTCCAGGCAAAAGAAGGAAAAAAAATTAAAATTAAATAGCAATTAATATATCCAAAATGCAACAGGAATTAAGAATATTGGTTTAGTTCCCATACCTGTTTTAAGATTAGGCAGCACTCGCTGTCCAAAGGTTCCATGATCCTAAAGATAAACACATTATTTACATGTAATACATTTAAATATTTGCAATTTATTATCTTGCATGGCCAAAAAGCAAACAAGGAAACCACAAGCAGGAACAAAGAGAGGAATTTGTTGAGAGGAAAAAAAAAATAACATTAAAAAAATGTCCATTTATTAATGGTTCTGAATGGACAGGAAAAGCTTTACTCATTTAAATAATATTTGCAATCCCACCAGGAGAGGATTCTAGGAATGAATAATTCAAAAATCAGGCAGCAAAATCATGTTCAAAAGTACCTTATTAAAACTTAAAGGTTGAAGAAGGTGACAGAGCTTTTAAAAAATAATCAAGAATAATAATGAAATTTTGACAGTGAATGTATATTTAAATAAAGACAAATATATAAAAATAAGGGGAATATTTGATTTAGTAATTCATGTTACTTTCCAGGGTTTAGACCCCATTTGAGCACCTCAAGCTGAAGAATAAATGATTTATCCTGATTTACAGCTCCCCTACAGAGTCTGTTACTTTAACAAATAGAATAAATGTGTGATTTCATGAACTCTGTCCCACAGGAAATGCTGCATTATCACCTGACAGAAATGCAGAAATGAGAAAATTCATGTGTTCAAGAGACCAGAACACACAATAACAACGAGAGGAGAAAAAAATCAACTGTGATTTCAAAACCAGCTCATCTTGAACACCTGGGAACTCTCCAAGAGCTTTGTTTTGGCAGCAGCAAACACCCAAAAAATTCTTCATGTACATAAATATAAAATTCTTCACATAAATAGATTTTAAATCCAGAATTCAGAATTCATGTGTTCAAGAGAATTCATGTGTTCTGAATCCAGAATTCAGAATTCATGTGTTCAAGAGACCAGAACACACAATAACAACGAGAGGAGAAAAAAATCAACTGTGATTTCAAAACCAGCTCATCTTGAACACCTGGGAACTCTCCAAGAGCTTTGTTTTGGCAGCAGCAAACACCCAAAAAATTCTTCATATACATAAATATAAAATTCTTCACATAAATAGATTTTAAATCCAGAATTCAGAATTCTGCATCCAAAATTCAGAATTCAGCTCTACTGGCACCACTCCCTTGGAAAGGCAGAGCTTTGCAAAGGAGAAATTCAATTTATCTGTATTTTTAATTCCTGCCTGGGGAGGACAAAAGGCCACAGCTTTTATTTCTGATAAATAACTCCAGGCAGCACAAATATGGATTAGAACAGGGATTGCTGAGATTCCTCAGGCACAGCACGAGGGGAAAATAAACAGCCAAGGAAAAGATTCCTGGAAGTATCAGAGCAGGAAAGTGCAACAGTTTATCCAGAAAATCACAACAGTAAGGGAGAGGAGGAATTCAGGAGGAACTGGAGCCACAGAACACAGGGAATGGCTTTGAAGTGAGAGAGGAAAGGGTTGGATGGGATTTTGGGCAGGAATTGTTCCCTGAGAGGGTGGGGAGGGGCTGGGCTGGAATTCCCAGATTTGCTGTGGCTGCCCCTGGATCCCTGGCAGTGCCCAAGGATGTCCAGGTTGGATATTGGGGCTTGGAGCAGCCTGGGACAGTGGGAGGTGTCCCTGCCATGGCAGGGGTGGCACTGGGTGGGCTTTGAGGTCCCTTCCAACCCAAACCAGGCTGGGATCGTGGGATTAAATAAGAGCCTGACTGGGCATAAAGGAATTGGTAAAACTGGAAGAGCTAAGAACAAAGAAGGGGTAAAGCTGCAGTCACTGTGCAGAGCTGAAATCCCAGGAATCAAGAGTTGAAACCCCACAGGACCAAGAGCTAAAAATCCTACAAGTCAAGGGCTGAAATTCCACAGACCCAAGGGCTGAAACCCCACGGAACCAGGAGCTAAAATCCCACAGGACCAAGAGCTGAAATCTCACAGAACCAAAAGCTGAAATCCCATGGAACCAGGAGCTGAAACCCCACAGGACCAAGAGCTGAAATCCCATGGAATCAAGAGCTGAAATCCCACAGGACCAAGAGCTGAAATCCCACAGGCCCAGAAGCTGAAATCCCACAGAACCAGGAGCTGAAACCCCACCGGACCAAGAGCTGAAACCCCATGGAATCAAGAGCTGAAAACCCTGGAACCAAGAGTTGAAAACCCTATGAGCCAAGGGCTGAAATCCCACGGAACCAAGAGTTGAAAACCCTATGAGCCAAGGGCTGAAATCCCACAGAACCAGGAGCTGATGGCTCTGCAGTGCCAGGGACTGGACGTGTCAGTCTGAGCTGCAGCACCCCAGGAATGGCCACAGGACCAACAAGGTGGGGCAGGTTCTGTGACAGGATCTGCACCTCAGAGCCTGTCCTGGCCCAGCTGCACTCACCGGTCACCTCTGCTGACAGGGGACACGCAGGCTCTGGGCTCTGCCCAAATCTGGGGTTTTTGCAAGGGAATCATGTTCAGTGTGAGGTACCTTTAGAGCAGTGTGAGTTAATCAACACTGGGAATGACCCTGGAGAGCTGATCAGAGAATCCCAGGATTGTTTGGGTTGGGAAGGACCTTAGAGATCATCCCAGTTCACCCCTGCCATGGGCAGGGACACCTTCCACTGTCCCAGGCTGCTCCAAACCCCAGTGTCCAACCTGGCCTTGGGCACTGCCAGGGATCCAGGGGCAGCCACAGCAAATCTGGGCACCCTGTGCCAGGGCCAGATCCCCATAAAAACTCCCCTGGAGCACCCTGCAAATTTCCCATCGAGTTCCAACGCCACTTACCAGCCTAAAGCAGGACAGATCACATCCAAAGCGAGCCAAGGTTTCAAGGTCAGACTTGGACAGAGGAGCAGCCATGGCACATCACCCTGAGAGAGAAGGAAAAAGAGAAATACATCAGAGGAAGGCAAACAACAGCAGCTGTGCAACGCTTCGAATTATCAAACCACCAAACCTCGCTTTGCCTGAGGGCTGTGAAAGCTGCGGTTTTGTGAAAGCCGAGGTTAATGCTGAAAACAGCCATCCTAAGCCCGGCTAAAAGTTTGTGACATCGACTAAATGTGCTCTACACCCCTGACAGGACCTCGGCGTCCTGCCTCACCCCTGACAGGCGCCTGAGGCACTTTCGCCCTGCCGGGTCAGGGAGCATCACTCCGGGAATCGCGGCTGCACTCCCGGAATCGCGGCTGCATCCCGGAATCGCGGCTGCATCCCGGGAATCGCGGCTGCACCCCCGGAATCGCGGCCGCACTCCGGGAATCGCGGCTGCACCCCCGGAATCGCGGCCGCACCCCGAGAATCGCGGCTGCATCCCGGGAATCGCGGCCGCACCCCGGGAATCGCGGCCGCACCCCGGGAATCGCGGCCGCACCCCGGGAATCGCGGCTGCATCCCGGGAATCGCGGCTGCATCCCGGGATCGCGGCTGCACCCCGGGAATCGCGGCCGCACCCCGGGAATCGCGGCTGCACTCCCGGGAATCGCGGCCGCACCCCGGGAATCGCGGCCGCACCCCGGGAATCGCGGCCGCACCCCGGGAATCGCGGCCGCATCCCGGGAATCGCGGCCGCATCCCGGGAATCGCGGCTGCACCCCCGGAATCGCGGCTGCATCCCGGGATGCCGCACACCCCGCCCTGTCCCAGCAGCTCCCGGGCCCCCTCCGCCGCCATCCGATCCCGGAAAGCGCCGGGCTGGCAGCTCCCGTGTCCAACCCCGCCGGCCCAGCCCGGTCCGTGCCGGTGCTCCGAGATCCCGGAGAGGCTCCCGGTACCGCGCTCGGCCTCGGGCGGGCCGGCGGCGCGCGTCACGCTGCCGGACACCAACAGGGAAGTGAGCGGGGCTGCCGGGGGGCTGGGCGGGGGGACGGGGAAGGCGGGCGAGCGAGCACGCACCGCATCCCTCCCTCCCTCCCTCCCTCCCTCCATCCATCCATCCATCCCTCCATCCCTGCATCCCAAATCCATCCCAAATCCCTGCCGCTCCCATCCCGCGCTCACCGCTCCGCTCTCGCTGCGCCGCTCCCGCCGCCCCAGCGCGCCCCGCCCACCGGATGCCCCGCCCATTGGCCGCCCGCCCCTCTGACGTCACGGGCGGCGGCCAATCGGCGGGCCGTGCGCCTGCGCGCGCGGGCACGGGCCGGATGCGGGCGGCGCGGAGGCGGAGGCGGATGCGGGAGCGGGGGTAGGGAGCGCCTTCCTCCCCATCCTCCCCCTCCTCTTCCTCCTTCCCTTCCTCCTCCTCCTTCCCTTCCTCCTCCTCCTCCTCCGCCTGCTATCCCAGGCTCCGGAGAGCAAAGGGGG
Source organism: Eopsaltria australis (assembly GCA_034509425.1). Lineage (NCBI taxonomy): Eukaryota > Metazoa > Chordata > Aves > Passeriformes > Petroicidae > Eopsaltria > Eopsaltria australis. The sequence continues at coordinate 47,838 of JAVTVJ010000992.1, forward strand.
TGGGGGTTGCGGGCGGAGGGAGGGTGAGGAACGGAGGGATGCGGCCCCGGGATTCCCCTTCCCAGAAGTATTAATTTCCCCAGGAAATCTCTGATATTTTCCTATCCCGTTCCCCGCCCTCCCGGCGAAGTTAAGAGGGAAGAGCCTAGGATGGTTGAGAACTCTCCGGCGCCGCTGCCAGAAAGGGCGATCTATGGATTTGCGCTTTTTTTGGGCTCGTGGTTTGGCTTCAGTGAGTATCCATCAATCACCCCGGAGCGTTCCCTTGCTGCATTCCCATTTTAATCCGTTTTTAGCTCCAATCACACACGTTTGCACATTCACTAAGCACTGCAGGTAGTTGTGGTGTTTCCTTCCCCACCAAAATACCTGGAAAAAAAAAAATTAAGTCAATCTGGTCAACGGCAGGGGAACATATTTTGGGTTCCATCAGCTTTTCTCTGCTGGTGTGATGGGTTCTTCATTTCCCTGGGGATCCATCTCAGGATTGAGAGGGTAGAAAAGGCTTTTTCAACACAGGAAAAGGTGCTGCAAATCCCCTTTAGTGCAGGGAGTGTTTGCCCCCCTCGGGCAGGGAGGAGTGAGGGGATTGGGTTCGGTTCCTGTCCCAGGAAGCTGCTCTGCTTCTGCCTCCTCTGTCCCGGGTTGGCTGCTGACCCCAAGTTCCCCTCGAGCTGTGGCAAACCTTTCAATTTACCGAGGAGCAAAATTCCTGGGTGTTGGTTTTGTTGACGTGGAAATGATGGAATTTTGCCAGAATCGGGAAGGATTTCCAATAGTTTTTCATTATTCCAAACTCTGCAATTCCACCTGTTCTTCTTGCCATCAAACGCCCACTCTGAGATCATTTCCTGCTTTAATGTTATCTCTGTTCGCATTCTTTTGGCCTCTTTTTTTTGAGGTTTTGGGGGTAGTTTTGTTGGTTTTTTCTTTGTTGTTCTGCAGTTCAGCTTGGAATAAATCCTCGTCTGTCCCTGTAGGAAATCAGAAATCAAATGTTCAATATAAAACTGATGCCATGTAAGCAGGCACTGGGCAGGATTTGTGTGTGAGAGGCACAACCTGCAATCTTTTGGGAGATTTTGATTTAAAATGTGTCAAAGGCAAAATTTAGGAAAGTCTAAACCAGTCTTTGTGTGACTTTTTCACTCTCTTGTGCAGTTCTGTACCTGATCTGGGCTTACATTCCTGAGACTTGGCTTTTCTCCCTGGGACTGACATATTGGCCTCAAAAGTAAGTTCAGCCAATTAAACTCTTGAATCTTAATTATTTTCAAATAACAAAACTTCCTTTTTCTTTTATAACCTTGCATTAATTCCATTTTTTCCCTCCTGATGGTTGTGAAGCATTTTTTATGGAGCTGTGGTGAAGATGTTTTGTTGTGCCTTGAAATAAATAAATAATATTGGGATGGTTTAGGATAAATTTGGCATTTTGCTGATGGGAATACAGTAAACTTTAGGCCAGAATTAAAAAATAAACCCATTTTTAAATTAATTTATCTGATGGTTTGGCAGTGACTCCAGTGGAGCCAGGATCCATAATCAGAGTTGTTTCTTGTCCTCTTGGAGAAATTCATCACAGATAAAACACCAACATTAAAACGGGATTATTATTATTACATTTAAATTTAAACATTTATGAAATTGAAAATCTTTCTCCTCAGGTACTGGGCAGTTGCTCTGCCAGTTTATCTCCTGGTTGCTGTGGGATTTGGGTATATTTTGCTTTTTGGGATTAACATGATGAGCACAGCTCCACTCAACTCCACCCACACCATCACAGGTAATTTAAAATTATTTTAAATTATTTTAAATTATTTTAAATTATTTTAAAATATTTTAAATTATTTAAAATTTTGATCCTTCATTGAGAATTCTGGAAATCTATTGAGAATATAAACCTAATATTAAGCTTTTAAGTACTTGAGTTCTTGGAAGTCCTGGTGGGGTTTTCAGCATCCTTTAGAGCAGCTGAATTTATAATATTGCATTATATAATTATTTAATATTCTTGGAATTAAAGGATCTGGAAGAAATTAAATATTCCCCTTATCTTTTGTAGATAACTTTGCAAAAAAGCAGCAGCAGAAGAAATTCCAGGAGGAGGCAATTCCAGCACTGAGGGATATTCCCATCAGTGAAGTCAACAGGATGTTCTTCCTCCCTGAAAAAGGGACCTGCAACAGCAGATAGCTGTCATTAAAATCTGTTTGATTAATTCAAGTGTTTGCATTAATTAAAGTGTTACATAAGGACAGTTAAAACCTCTCCAAGCTAAAAAAAAAACAAACCCATTTCAGTGTTTTTCCCTGAATTTTTAATTAAATTCGACTTTATTATTATTATTATTATTATTATTATTATTGTTATTGTTATTATTATTATTATCACTATTGTTATTATTATTGTCATTAATAACCTGCATTGCTATGAGAATTAGGCCCCAATTATTTATATTATCAATGATTATTTATTCTTGTGGGTTGAAAAGTGTTCTGCTGCTTGCAGCTCTCTGCTTGGAATTCCCCTCTGAGAGGGAAAAAAATCACTTTTTGAACAGAATTTTAATTCTGTTTCCCTTTGAATTCAGGCTGAGAAAATGTTTTTGGCCAGTGAAATCCTTTGAGGATCTTTTTTAATTATTAACTGGAAGTGTTTGCATTGTAAATAGGTTATTTGCCTGTGTAAATATTAATAAAATGTGGCTGATTTCTCCATGTTCACCATTTTCCTGTGGTTCTGGGAGATTTCTCCTGGGTTAAGGAGAAATTCATTTTCCTTCCCACAATTTACTCAGCAAAATCTGTTAGTCCCCAACCCCCCAAATCATCAGATTTACTGGATTACTAAAAATACCAAAAATAATAAAGGTGGATTGTGAAGATGTGCTGAAACAAGCCTTGAAATTACTTTATTAAACTTACTTTTAAGAATACTGAAAGCTAAATTCAAGAAAATACAGGAACTGCCAGGCCCATCCTGTTCTAGCCCAAGGTTAAGTGGTTCAGATGGTTTTTAAACTGAATTTTACTTTTTTTTTTCATTATTTCCTTTCTTCCAAGCATCACAAACTCAGTTATCTGCAGGAGTTGAGGTTATTTAAGTCGATTATAAAGCCCAGTGAATAAAACCTCATTATTTATTAGGCCTGTAACCAACTTCAACAGGGAATTGAGTTAAAAATGCTACTATTTCATTAAAATACAATAACTTTTGGAGAATTTGTGTGAAAAACCTTATGCCAGTTCTTTAAAGATCTGTGAAAATTATCAGTTGCTCTGGAAAGTTTTAAGACTTGGTAATAATCAGTTTGAGATGAAGATGAAGATGAAGATGAAGATGAAGATTAATATGAATATGAAGATGAATATGAAGATGAATATAAAGATAAATATAAATATAAATATAAATATAAATATAAATATAAATATAAATATAAATATAAATCTGTCGTTGGTTGGGTTTTCCATGGAATCTGAAGGAAAAATCCCCATGCTCAGTATTCCAGGTAGGATTAAAACTCCTCCCTAAAGAAGGACAAAATGCTTTTCAACATTTCTCTCTGAAACAGTGAATTTTAGCTGTGTTGGCACTTGGGGGCATTGCATAAAAATGAATTTGCATAAAAATAAATGAGAACAACATTGATTTGTGTGGGAGTTTTAGATTTATTAATGAAGTTTTGGGGTCATTTCTCACTCCTGTCATGATCCTGTCCTTTTATTAATTTTAATTTTCCCATTCAGCCTTAAAATCCTGATTTTAAGGATTAAATTAAATTAATTAATTTTAATTTTCCCATTTAAGCAGCCACAAAATCCTGATTTAAGACCAGCAGACACCAAGATGTGTTCACTCTTTTGTCCCTCCTCTCATCACCTCCCAGACATTGAATTATTGACTGTAACCTTTATTTTTTCCCCTGTGTGTTTTCCACCCCTTTCTGCATCCTGAGAGAGCAATTCCATTTGGAATTCCCACCTGACAAGGAGTGAAAGCCATGTTTGGGATGGCTTGATGGAAGGATTCATTCCAGCCCCTTGCTAAGGGCACCCAAATCCCTTCAGGATCAAGGGAAGCTCCTGGAAAACACAAATGAAAGGTGGGAGCAGGGATGAATGTAATTCCTCACAATTATGGGATCAGGGATGAATTTAACTCCTCACAATTATGGGGGAGGAACAAGGGGGGCTGTTTCTTCATGGAAAACCTCCCTGAAACTCCAATCTTTGCTTTCCTGTCACTGCTGCTTCCAAGGAACCCTGGTGACCTTTGCTTCAACTTGGGCACCTTTGACACTTCAGGAATCGCCTCTGGGATCAAAATAAAAGCTGGTAAAGTGAGGTTTGGGGGTTAAAATGTTTATTATGAAAATTGGGGATCCACTGTGGCTGTGGTTAAGGAGAAGATACAATTCTGCAAAGAGAGAGGAAATTTTTTAATGTGGATTTATATCAATTTTGCTTCAGATATTGAGGAAACAAAGATCTCCCCCCCCACGATTGAACGGTGGTGCCTCTCTTTACAAAACATCCCTGGGTATCAGGTGTCCATTCTTCTCAGAGACTGAGGGGAAACTAAATAAATAAAAGGCAAAAAAGCCTAAATTTGCCCTCATTTTCACCTTTCTGATTTCTTGGTGTAGCACAGCCAGGAGAGTTCAATCCACTGCTGGAATAAAGCCAGGGATGAAACTTCAGGTTTGCTTTTAAATGCAATTTTTTGGATTCTCCTGCAGTTTTTGTCCTGTTGGGGATGGATGATATTTTAAATCCCATCTTGCTGGGATATTTTAGATCCATCTTGTGGGATTGGAAGGAATCTGTGTGGAAATGTGGAATAATAAAATAACAGAGATACCTGGATTCCAATGGGATGGGGCTCTGCCAAAGGGGACAACGGAGCTGTGGCTGCCAAATTTGTGGCTCTCTCTCCTTTCCATGCAAGGATGGTAAAAACATGGATTGGGAAGATGCTGCAAGGGATGGAGCAGCTCTGCTGGCAGGAAAGGCTGGCACAGCTGGCATTGTTCAGCCTGGAGAGGAGAAGCTTTGGGCTGAGCTCAGGGTGGCCTTGCAGGGCCTGAAGGAGCCCCAGGAACCATGGAGAGAGACAATTCCCAAGGGCTGCAGGGACAGGACACAGGCAATGGCTTCAAAGTGGAAAATTACAGGTTTAGATGGGATATTGGGCAGGAATTGTTGGCTGTGAGGGTGGGGAGGGTCTGGGCTGGAATTCCCAGATTTGCTGTGGCTGCCCCTGGATCCCTGGCAGTGCCCAAGGCCAGGTTGGAGCAGCCTGGGACAGTGGGAGGTGTTCCTGCCCATGGGACACTGGATGAGCTTTAAGGTCCCTTCCCACCCAAACTATTCCATGATTCTCCTTGATCTAAGCAGATAAACTTTTGCTGTTCCCCAAAGCATTGTCCAGACCATCCCAGAATTATTTGGAGCATCAGGAATTCTGTTAGCTCGTGTGGATCACCTCAAACAACCCCTGTGCTTGGGCAGGGGGAGAACAGGAGCAAGGACAACCCAAGAAACTGATATAAAATAGAAGCTGTAATATTAATATTAAATGTTGATCCTGTGCCAGGGCACCTATAAACATCAAAAATGCAACAACAATTTTCTGTGAACTTCAGGCTCAGTTTCTGTGAACTTCAATTTCATTGTGGGTGGAAATCATAAAATGTTCCTGCCTTAAAAACAAAATATTTGACTGATTTTATGTAAATGTATTTTGTTCATCATGCACCTTGAGCCTGAGTCGCTGAAATGTTGAATTCAGGGTTCTGCTTGCTGAGTGCTGTTGAATTTCCACTCAGCTTTCACCCAGCTGCGATGAATGGGGGGTTTTGTGTCCCTCAGCTCAGGAACTGAACCTCATTCTGAGCAGAAAGTTTGGGCAGGATTTCATTTTGTTCTGCCAGGTCCCTTCCAGAGGGGCTGCCAAAGTCAGCTCTGTTGGGCTGCGGGTGAAAAGCAGCTGAGAGACGAAGCCAGTGCAGAATAAATCACATTAAATAGGAAATGTTGCAGTGAATTGGGTGGATTTTGTCTCTGCAGCTCTCAAAGCTGCTCTTGGGAATGTTTCCTTTGCTCAGCTCTGCTGCTGTTGTCATTCTCCCTGTATTAATGTAGTTCAGGGAGAAAAAAAATTCTGTTGTTTTTAGAATTCAAATTAATCCTGCATCTTCTTCAGAAAAACTTATTTCTATGGCACACAAGGATTTGCTTCCCTTGGATATTTGTATCCTTCAGAGCTTGTCTGAAAAGCTCTTGGAAGCAGAATTTGAGGCTTTTGTATGAAAATCAACTTTAATTAGGATTTTTCATACAGCAGAAAGCTGAAATCACAGAGGTTTTGTGGAGGCATCCCTGTACCAGGGAGCAATAATCTGCTTTTTGCTGCCATCATTTCAGAGAATGGAAAATGAAAGCAATAATCTGCTTTTTGCTGCCATCATTTCAGAGAATGGAAAATGAAAGCAATAATCTGCTTTTTGCTGCCATCATTTCAGAGAATAGAAAACGAAAGCAGCATTTACTGGAAACGTTGCAGCTGCTGAATTCCCAAGGGAAGGGGTTTTTTTTGTGGCACAGAGCCCTGAGCCAAGAATTTCATCTGCTGCAGCCTTGCCTTTGAAGGGCTAAACTCACCATAAACTCCTTTTGGGGATGCTTTTCCTGGAAGTGATGGATGGTTCTGAGCTCACTCTGACTGTGCAGGGTGGGATTGCAGCTGAGCTAAAAAACCAGAAGTGGAAACTGAAAGTTCCCTGCACAGCAGCTGAATCAGAGATGCTGCCTCAATTCACTTTGGGGCCTTTTTTAAATTAATAACAAGCAGGGAAGGGAGCTCAGTGCATTTTTTTTGTCTGTGGAATGTTTCATCAGAGAGCAGTGAAATCACCCTGGGTTGTTTTCTATTTGCTTTTGCTGCAGACTAAATAATGAGGAAGTTGGAGCATAAATCATTGCAGGATATCTTGTGGAACACCTTTAATTATCTGTGTTTTAGTGCTGTGTGTTTGCAAGGGGAGATGTGGAAACGCTGAATGTGAAAGCTGAATTTTCCTTTGTCTCTCTGGGGTTTCAATTGGAACTCATTCCTGTCATTCCCTCTATGACAGGATGTTGTCTCCTGGTGTAAATTTAATTCATGATCCTCTTTTGGTGGAGATCTTAAAAAAAAAAAAATCCTTCATTCTGAGAAGTTCATTCATTTGGAATCTTAATTTTCCAGATTTAAAACGTGTGACATTCCCTTTGCCAGCCCATGACTGAGAGGAGGAGCTGAGAGGTTCTGAAAATGATCTGACTTTACCTCACAGCCACCAGAGGTGCAGGAAAAGTCAAAAATCTGGAATTCTGAGTTTGCTTTGTCTCTGGAGAAACCGTGGCAGTTTTGGTTGGAGTTAAACCACTTTAAACATAATAAATTTGAAACATAGTGGGGCTAAATAGTTAATCCTTGAGGTAATTAAAAGCTGCAAGACAAGTGTAGGGAAATTCTCTGAGCATAAAAAATAATGTGGGGAAGGCCAAAAAGGTGCCACAAAATGCAAGTTTTAAATTAAATCACGGTTTTAAATCAATGCTGAATTTTTCTTCTGGTTGGCAAAAGATTACAGGGGGGAAAATCTGATAACAAGAGGATGGCAGAACCCCAAAAAATGTGGATTGGGCTGGGAATGGGTGAGGCCAGCTGGGAATTCAGCATTTTGAGCAGAATAAATGTGTCCCACTACATTTGAAATAATTGCTTGCCTGATTTCATGTGTTTCAAAGCCTCTGGGTTATTTTGGGGCTGTAGATGACATTATTCAGCCTCATAATAAGCTCAATTTTCACTTTATCAGGACTGCAGAGTTTAAATAATGAGTGACTCAGTGCAATGCTCTCCATGTTCTTTATCTGTGCAACTGAAACCAACCTGATTGAAATCTTTTCTTCAGCTTCAGGGTTTTATTTCAAATTCTCTAAAAACACCAAAGGATTTCCTCCCATTTTCCAGTGCTTCGACTCATTCTCCTTGGAAAGAGAATGATAAATAAAATTATAAATGTGGAGCTCTGCTGGATTTCTCTGCTCAGATCTTTGTCCATCCATTCCTGACAGTTCTTTTTGAATATTTCCATTTTTTAATGTGGATCTTTGGTTCTCTCAGGGCTTTTCCTCATGAGGCTGAGCTCACTTTTTCCTCCCCTTCCTCAGACTCAGCATCATCATTGTAGAAGTGAATCGTGGCTTGCACGGGGAAATTTGCCAGAACCTTCTCTCCAATGTCAGTAAGAAACCTCTGGGATTTGGACTTGGGCAAATAAAGCCTGAGAAGAAGAAAACAACATTTTAAGAGAAAAAGTAAAACAATGCAACATTTATCCATCCAATCTAGCTTGAATAATAAAACTTATTTTTAAATTAATTCATTTTAGAATTAACATTTGGATACCAGGGTTAGATTGGGGTTGGTCCAGAGGTTGATTTTGTCTCTGGGTAGATTGATTGATTGATTGATTGATTTCCAAATTCACGTTGTTTTTGTATCAAAACCATCAATGGCCCCTCTTGGTTTTACCTTGGCCAATTTCCAATTAAATCTGACAGTAATTAAGACACAGAATTGAAGATGCTACAGTTTTTATAACAAATGCTTGTAAAAAAGAGGAATATTCTTCATTTTCCTCCTTTCCTAATTAAAGGGTCCAAATGTTGATGAAAACCCTGATCAGCCCCCCAAGCTTCAAAAGCTTTTCCTGGAGTTCAACTTTTAATCAAGAATAAATTAAAACATCCTCAAATCTGTGCCAATCCCACTCCATTGGCAGCTGTTCCCATCAATTATTCGAGCAAGAAATGTAAATATAAAAGAGATGAGGCAAAAATAATTTGGTTTTAAGGTGATTTTTTTCTTATTTTCGTGTTGTTTCAGGCTCTGGACATCATTCCTGAGGGATAAAAATCTGTGCATTTTGCTGAGTAATTAAAATGTTACTAAAATGAGATTTTCCAGGGACAAATTGATCCTTCTCCTGGGAAGGAAGGAGTTTGAGGGGTTTTTTGGCACTTTTCCTCTGTCTGGTGACAGAGTTGAACTCACCTCACTGGGTGCTGGAAGCCCAGGGCTCCTTTTGATCTCCAATTTATCACTTGCCCATCCAATTCTGGCTGGAAAGAGACACATTTATTAATTAGAACAGGCTCCAAATGAAGATTTCACTCATTTTCTTCAGATAACTGCAAAATTCCACAGTGAAGTTGCTTTGTTTGCCTTTTCCTCTAAGTGGGATTCTTGAAATCATCACTGAGTTTGTTCTCTCATGAGAAGAAAACCTCAGCACCTTTGTTGGTTGTGCCTCAATCTCTATTTTTGTTCTTTCCACCTCCCCACCCAAGCAAGTAAAACTAAAAAAATCCCAGTAAAAATCAAAGCCAGTAAAAATTCCTTTAAAAATTCAATTTTCTGTTGATTTCCTCCGTGGTTTACTTCTAGGAACATCCCTCCCAAAAAACCCCAATAATAAAATTGAAACAACACTTGAAAGCATTAAGTTTTTAAACTTAATCTTAGATTTCATCTTTTCAATTTAATCTAGCTTTAATTTTATTTTAATTTTCACTTAAACTCCCCCTATGCACGAAGCATCACATCCAGACTAGGCCTGGAGATTTCAAACTGAGGTTATTCTTTATTTTATATAAGTAAACAAATATAAAGTGCTGTTTAAAAATTAAGATTGTGTTGGGTAAGAAGTTTTTTTCTGCAGCTCTTGAAATTACATTAACAACAGATATTATTAAATTATTATTAAATTATTATTACTAAATTTAAAATATTAATATGTTAATAAAATTGATAATAATTCTATATCTGACCCAAAATTAGAGCTGTTCTCAGCCATCACCATGTACAGAACACTGATTTTAACCATATTTTCCAACTCTAAAGAGATGCTTGAAAGCACAAATGAAGAATTGACCAAGCCTTGGCTTCCCACAGTCACTTTTTGCTTTTCCACAAGGATTATTTGGATTATTTCCCCCCAGATTTTGCTCTCACCATTTCTGGGTTCTCCGTGGCCTCCCCGTCCCTTGCTGGGAGCATCCAGGGCCTCCACAAGGCAGGGCTGGAAAATCAGGAGAAAATCAGGATATAACAGAATCATGGAATATCCTGAGCTGGGAGAGACCTCCAGGATCATCAAATCCAACTGCTGGCCTTGCACAGACACCCCAAAATCCCATCGGGGCATTTTCATTTAGGAAATCTGATTTTTATGGCAATATTTGATTAATATTTGGTTTCTCCCCATACCCCTGGCCCATTTTTCACTGAGCTCCTTTCCCTTTAGGATTTCACAGCTCCAGCTGAACTCAGGATGTTTAAATAACACTGAAATCTTTAATTTTATGCAGAAACCCCCTCAAACCACCTCTTCTCTGTCTCTCCCTGAACTCATTGAGTGCCTGATTATTTGTTAGGGCAGGAATTCCAGCATTAATCCAAGGAGGCCACTCTGATCCCATTAACCCAAGGGAGCACATGGAGAGCTGGGTGCTGGATCTGCCTTTTTTTTTTTTTTTTTGGTGAGGTCTGGATGCTTTTTCCACCAGGATTCCCCATCTCTGTTGCACAGCAAGAAATCCAGGTGGGGAGATGGAAAAGTGCTTCCCAAATAAACATAAAAATGATAACAATGAGAAATGGAAAAGTGCTTTCAATAAACACAAAAATAATAAAATGAGAAGTGGAAAAGTGCTTTCAATAAACATAAAAATAATAACAATGAGAAATGGAAAAGTGCTTTCAATAAACATAAAAATAATAACAATGAGAAATGGAAAAGTGCTTTCAATAAACACAAAAATAATAATAATAATGAGGTTGTCACAACCTTAATTTAAGTTCTGGAAAAGTGATTGGAAAGGAGGAATTTTCAGCACAACAAAAATCAAATCTCAAGGACTATTTTCAGGAATGTATTTTGCCTTTTACTCCTGAAGTTGATAAATGGTTTTTATTCTAGTTAAGGGAATAATTCCATACTCACAGCTGGAGCTGAAGGTGGAAAAGCCTCGCTGTTGGAGCCTTACCTGGGCAGGGAATCCCGGGAATGCCGGGAGCGGCTCCCGGCTGCTCCCTCCATGGGTTTGGATGCTCTCAAAGCTGGAGAGGCTCCGAGCCCCTCCCCTGGGAGCTGCCACAGGAACGAACTCACCTCAAACAAACACCAAGAGCGGCCAAAGGTCCTCAAGGAGAGGTTTGGCCAAAGGTAGGACGGGCTCTCACCTTAGAGGATGCTCCAGGGAGCAGTCCTAGGGAAAAAGAGGATTTTTGTGAGGTTTGGTAGGAAATCCCATGGGATATAACACATTATATCCAGTTTATCTCACATTTATACCCAATTTATCTCACATTTATACCTAATTTATCTCACATTTACATCCAGTTTATCTCATATTTATATCAAATTTATCTCATATTCACATCCAATTTATCTCACATTCATATCCAGTTTATCTCACAGTTATATCCAGTTTATCTCACATTCATATCCAATTTATCTCACATTTACATCCAGTTTATCTCACATTTATATCCAGTTTATCTCACATTCATATCCAATTTATCTCACATTTATACCCAATTTATCTCACATTTATATTCAGTTTATCTCACAGTTATATCCAGTTTATCTCATATTTATATCCAATTTATCTCACATTTATATCCAGTTTATCTCATATTTTTATCCAATTTATCTCACATTTCTATCCAGTTTATCTCACATTTGCATCCAATTTATCTCACATTTATACCAAATTTATCTCTCTGGCGCTGCTTCATAAATGTGAATTTACAGAATTACTGGAATTATTGCAGAATTAGAATTTGTTCTTTATTAAATGCACTCTGTAAATACATTTGTTGCATGTCTTGTCCACACCTTGTCCTACAAAAAGGTGTAAGTTCTAATGTGAACTTTCTTCCCAGAATAATTTCATTTACTGACCACAGAGTGACCACTGATTATTCAGTGTGAATTGGGCACTTTCAGTCTAAATCTACTCTCTCCAGTGTTTAAATACCTTGTGATATCTGTGAAGTTGTAAAATAAATGTCAAGTTGGAAATAAATAAATAAATAAATAAATCAACAAACCCTATTGCAAATAAAATTCAGTCACAATCCCTTTGAGCATTTCTGTCTCAAAATCAGCACCATTAATATAACAAAGAACATGGTGAATAATATTTTAAAAAAACCAAAATATTTGTTAAATAACAACACAAGTCCTGAGGAAAAAAAAAAAAAATGCAAACTTCTGAAGTGACCTGAAGTGTAATTAAATATCCTGCTAAATTCCAGTCTGGAAAACAAATATTTAATTTCAGCAGCTTAGTTTCATTTAGTCCTGACTTAACTCGAGAGTTGAAAGGGAAGTTTGTGATGTCTGTGATCTTGCAATCAGATCTGGGTGTGAGGATAATTGATTTATTCCTCTGCCAGCACGGATATTAGTGCAGGGCTCAAGCCTGACCTCCAACCCTCCACAAGATGCAAAGTTCTTCTCAATTAAATCAATTTATTAGGAAATTATTGAAAATATAGCTTTGGTGATGGAGCTGTGATGTAATTAAATATAGTTGCATGTAGAAAAAAATGTGAATATATTACATTATGGTACTAATCAATCAGACCACATTAATTGGCATTTTTGTGGAAATCATTAACAAAGTCAGGCTCCTTTTTTCAGTGCACTTAATTTTAATGTAAAAATTTGGGTATTTAGTGAAGAACACAGAATGAGAAAAGTTTTCCAAGAAGTCATGGGAATTTTTCAGATCTCTGCCATTACCTGGGAATAACTCTGACAAATTCAACTTCTGCAGAGAGATGAGCCCTGTGCTAATAATTTTGTGTTAATTAAAAGAGGTTTTTAGCTTTGTGGGATTTGGGGTTGATGCAGTTTTCTCATGAAGGCAACTGTGCATTTGCAAGAATAAAGGGTGCTCAATAGAAATTGGTATTTTGGGGGAACCTAGAAACCTCTACAGCATTTATAGTTTTAAATAATATCTGATATTATAGCAGGCAAAGCTGCTCAGAAAGAAATCCTTGGAAAAGCTTTTAAGGAGCAGAAGGAGAAGGAACCAGAACTGATCACAAAGCACAGCAAGGCCAGGCTCAAAATATTCCTTTGAAGTCCAAAAGAGCAGCTCAGCTACTCTGAGGTTACACAGTAGAATTGGGATGTTTGCTATTACTCCCTGTTTTTTCCAAGGTTTCCTTCCACCCCCCTGTAAAGAGGAGCTGATTGACACGGTTATTTTAGTTTAGAAACCTATTTCAGTCAATTCCCCAGTGCATGCAAGGCCTTGGTTTCATGATAAAAATAATAACAACAATAATAACAACAGAATGTTTTCCCATCTGAAATTCTGCACTGTTTAGTCAAAGCTTGTCATGACTAAGTCCAAGTCACACTATAACAGAGACTGGAAAAGCTACAGCAGCTTTACAGCTCTAAGTTCATTCTGTGCCAACATATTCAGGAGCTTGTCTTAAATCAGGGACTTGTTTTGCCTGTTCTGCTTTAGATTCCCTTACACAGCGAGGCTTTGATTCAGTTTTCTCATTCCCTCATTTCCTCATAAAGTTTTCCTCAAAAACCAAAAAATGCTCATTATGGAGCTGCCTGCATTTGATGCCACCCCAGGATTTTGTGCCAAGCACGTTCCTGTCCATGGAAAGGTCACACAAAGAGCTGAGCTTTGTGCAGGCTCTGGGGTCAGCAGTGCACGAGTGTTGAACTAACCCGGAGAAAGTGAATTCCAGGGCTGAGAGCTCGCTTTGGAGATTGTTTTCTTTCTTTTGATGTGCCGAGGCAAGTGTTCGGGCTTCCTGCACGAGATAAAGTCACACAAAGGAGCAGTGTGAGGCGCCAGGTGAGGAGCTCTGGGGGTTTGTTCCTCTCTCTGTCGGGCAGGACACGGCAGCAGCACAAGGTTGGTGTTTCTGAAGCTTGAGATGAAGAATTGCTGAGAATATTTGACCTTCTCAACGAAATTGTTTCTGTTTGTGTGGGGATGGATGAGGCTGACAGTAGGCCTGAAAGCCTCCCGGACATGGACTTGAAAGCGATCAGAATTTACCCGTGAGAGAGCAATGGTATGAACACCTGCAGCCACAGTGGGGGACAGCCAAGAAGATAACCAGGGAAGATGTTTTGCACCTGACCAAGAGATGGCCTTGCTGAAGAGCATCAAGAATGTGGTGGAGGACTTATAGTGTACAGTTAACTGCTTGTGTAACTAGTTAGGATGTGCTGGGAAAAGTTCTTGTTATGTAGACAGCCTTGGTGGTGTTTGTCACGCAGCCAATAATAGCGTATCACAGTAGCTGGGAAAAGGGTATAAAGATGTTAACACAGATGAATAAAGTACTTCTTCTTCTTTGTCCTTGGACTACTCGCGTGTCGTGTGTCCATCTCTACTGCGACACGTTTGTGCCATGAGTTGTGGAAATATCATGTCCCATCCCTGGCAGTGTTCAAGGACAATCCCAGAACCACAGAATCCTCAGGGTTGGGAGAGCCCTTTAGGATCACCCAGTGCCACCAGCATCACCCCAAACCCTGTCCCCAAGGGCCACATCCAGACTGCTCCTGAACACTCCCAGAGCCAGCCACTCCAAACCTCCCTGGGCAGCTCATTCCAAGGCCTCCCCACTCTGCCAGGGAAAAAAGTTTTCCTGAACATCCCCTGGCACAACTTAAAACAATTTCCTCTCCTCCTTTCACTTGAAATGTGAGAACAGGGCCAATTTGTACCTTGTTTATCTACAGAGCCAGCCTGATGCTGCTGGAGATCCACTTATAGGGATAAAACTGCTATTTTTGAACATCTGTTTACTAAATATCCAAGCATATACAAGGCTTTGAGTTCAGAATAACAGCAAAAAAGATTGTGGCTTCCTGCCCTGTTCAGGAAACAAATGTCACATTCTGCCAATGTTGGTGTTGGCTTCTTTCTTGTAACCTTGCATCTTTTTTTTAACTTCTCTTTTCACTCACACCCTAAATATCTGCTAGGATCAGACTGATCCACACGTTCCTTTCACAGAGATCGGTGTTGGGATTACTTTCCCTATGAAATACAGAAGGGATTGGATAACTTTTGTGCATGGATATACTGGAGAAATAAAGGATAACTTGCTGTCTTGTTGTATATTCTGAAGGAGCAATTTGTGTTTGCAGCACACACAGCACAGGCAAATCCTGCAGTTTTATTCCTTGTCAGCCTGTTCTTCACTTTGATGTCAGCATTCAGCCCATTCTCATTTGGTGACTCCAATTAAATGGCTGAAATAAAATATATTAAGTTGTGGCCTTGGTGGCTACAGGAATGGGAACTGGAGACAGGAATCCTGGAAGGGATACTGCTCCTCTAGGGTATCATCAACCCTGGAATAAGGTCAGCTTGCAGTGAGAAGTCATTTCTGAGGAAGATCCTTTCCTGTTAAGTGTTAGCTTTGGAGAGGAGAAGCTGCAGGATTTATCCTGGGCTGCATCACAAGAGGTGAGAGCAGCAGAGAAGGGATTGGGATTGTGCCCCTCTCCCTGCTCAGGGGAGAGCCCACCTGCACAGATAAATCCAGCTCTGGATCCCAGCACAGGGAGGACGTGGAGCTGCTGCAGAGAGCCCAGAGGAGGCTCCAGGATGAGCAGAGGGATGGAGCAGCTCTGCTGGCAGGAAAGGCTGGCACAGCTGGCATTGTTCAGCCTGGAGAGGAGAAGCTTTGGGCTGAGCTCAGGGTGGCCTTGCAGGGCCTGAAGGAGCCCCAGGAACCATGGAGAGAGACAATTCCCAAGGGCTGCAGGGACAGCACACAGGGAATGGCTTCAGAGTGAAAAATCACAGGGATGGATGGGATATTGGTCAGGAATTGTTGGCTGGGAGGGTGGGGAGGGTCTGGGCTGGAATTCCCAGATTTGCTGTGGCTGCCCCTGGATCCCTGGCAGTGCCCAAGGATGTCCAGGTTGGCCATTGGGGCTTGGAGCAGCCTGGGACAGTGAAGGTGTCCCTGCCCACGGGAGGGGGTGGGGCTGGATGAACTTCAAGTCCCTTTGAACTTAAACCATTCCGCGATTCCCTGAGGAGCCGAGTCGTGGCTCCGGGGACGGAAACTCTTCGCCGGCTCCTCCTCCTCTTCCTCCTCCAGAGCGCGGCTCCAACTAACCCGCTGCAAAGAAACAACACCCCGAGCCACTTCAAACAAATTTTGAGCGACCTTTATTCCTTTTTACACCTTCTTTCACCGCAAGACCGCGCACCGCTCCGCGCTGAGGCGGCGCCGCCGCGCTCCCCTCACGTCGAGGGGCGGGGGGGGAGAAGCGACGGTGCAAAAGGGGCGGGGCGCCGCGCGCGCCAGGCCCCGCCAGCCAATCAGCGCTGCGAGCAGCGCCCGCCCCCCACTGACGCACGGCGCTGCGATTGGTCGGTGTGGGCCGGGGGGCGGGGCCGCGCGCCCGCCATGCTGATCACGCTGTGCTACCTGTACCTGTGGGCGCGCTGGGGGCCGCGCTCGGCCGCGCTCGTCCGCAGCACCGTGCGGAGGCTGCACCGCTCCCGCTGCTCCTTCACCTTCTGCGCCCGGCAGCCGCTCCCCGACGAGCGCGTCTGCCTCCGCGTCGGCGGAAAGGTGTTCTGCACCGGCGAGGCGCAGGTAGAGCCGCGGGGATGCGCGGAGGTTGCCGCGGTAACGGGGATGCGGCGGGGGCGCGGTTGCCGCGGTAACGGGGGATGCGCCTCCTCGCCCCGCTGAGCAGCGGGGATGGGGTTGTGGTTTGATTTTGGGGATTGATGGCCGGGAGGGATTTGGGAGTGGGAAAAATAATAATTGGGAATTCCCCGGCGCTGGCACAGCCACGGGGAAGGAGGAGGAGGGGAGAGCCCGGAGGTTGCTTTAGTAGGAAATGTTTGAATTGCGGTGTGGTTGCCTCTCCTCGCTGCTTCCTGGAGCTTGTTGGAAGAGGAAATGCGCTGAGGGATGCTCTGTGTGCTACATATTAATATTTATATGTATATATATGTGTGTGTATGTATGAAGTGCAGCTTTGCAAGGACAGCGAGCCTGGCTGGGAGAGCTTGATAGATTTTCATAGGATCCCGGAATGGTTTGGGTTGGAAGGGACTTTAAGGATCATCCAATTCCATGGGCTCAGAGCCCCGTCCAGCCTGGCCTTGGACACTTCCAGCAGCCACAGCTTCTCTGAGCACCCTGTGCCGGGGCCTCCCCCGCCTCCCAGGGGACAATTCCTGCCCAATATCCCATCCATCCCTGCTCACTTCCACTTTCAGGCCATTCCCCCTTGTCCTGTCACTCCACGTCCCTGGGAAAAGCCTCTTTCCATTTCAGCAACATACTTAGAGCACATATAAGGCTTTAGTCTAAAAATATATGCTGGGTTTGTGCCTTCAAGATTCGTGTCAGGGTTTAAAACGTTGCTGGGTCTGTCCTGGAATGTGAACTGAGCCTTTGGTTTCAGAGCTGTGGTTTCCTCTGCCTACAAAACGTAGTTTTAAGTGAGGAAAATGAGGTGAAAAATGAAAATTGCAGTTTTTCACAAATCAGCAGGGGTGGGAGAAGCTGTGGCAGCCCATGAGAGTGGAAAAATCCTGTGCCTGAACCGTTTCCACTTGGCAGGGCTGGAAGCAAAACTGAAAGTGAGCTCGCTTGACTTTCAGGATTAGAAGTGGAACTCCCCTGGCACTGCCCCCAGAGAGTCAGAATTATTTAAATGAATGTTGGATTTCTCTAAATGTGTCACTAAGAGCCAGACTTGGTGTGGGTAAGGCTCTTCTTGCTCTCTGCTTTTTGCTGGTGTTGATGGGAATGATTTCAGTCGTTCCAGGCATTGCAGGGAAGGGATTTATGGAGCGTGGCAGTGGCTCAGTGCTCTTTAGGAAGCAGAGAAGCTTTTCATGAGTTCAGTGGGTAAAGAGAATATTTGCAGTGAGGGAAAACAAGATTAGAAATGATGATGGAGTGGGTTCTATTTAAAACTAGATTTCTTTGCTGTTTAATGAACAGATTATTTCCCACTCAAGAGCCATGGTGACAATCTCAGAATCTTTCCCAGCCAAGTTAAATTCTTAATTCCCATCCCAATAAAGCTCTCAAAACCAAAACAGAGCCGTGCTTAGAGGAGTTCTGGGTTATTGTTTTGGGAAGAGGAGTTCAACTGATTTCTGCTCTTTGCTCCACTCCTGCTCATTTCTGAAACAGCTTCTCCTCATCCCCTTGCACAGCCAGCACATTTTTTCCTGTCTGCAGTGCAGTTCATGCAGACTGATTTTATAATCTGCTCGGTTTATTGCTGTTTATTGGGAGCTGGGGAGCCCTCTGGGGAACTGCAGCTTGGCACAGACTCAGGGCTGTTATTCAATCTGGTTTTGTCTCTTTAAAATCCGTGGTGGCAGCGTTTGACTCTGAGAATCCCCGGGGCAGGTCCTGTTGTGCTGCACCTCGGGGTGAGGGCTCTGGCCCTGCATCACTGGGGAGCTCTTTCCATCATCTGTGAAGAGAAAAAGTTAATTCAGATTTTTTTTGGGAGCCAGCAAAGCTCCTTTGCTCTCTCAGCAGCTTGGACTGTGGTCAGGAGTTCGCTGAAGACACCAGCAAATCATAAATCATAACCTGTAACAGCTTTTTTTTTGGTTGCTCTTTAGCCAAATCAGATGTTTAAGGTATTTTAAAGCTTCCTGAGCTCAGTTCACTTTTCTCGTGGGAGAAATCAGGGTTTGCCTGTGCAGCTCCTGTGCTCACTGAGCGTGGCTGGATCAGGGAGCTGCCCCTCAATATTCTGTGCTTTCATTTGAGGAGTGCAGTGATGAACACAGAATTTAGTGCCAGGAGGGAATTCTTTCCTGCTTCTACACGGAATTACTGAAGCTGTGTGCTTGTAGTGTGGCAGCAGCAAAATAATTATTTCTGAAGTTTGCCATTTTAAAAATGTCAGACAAATGAAGTGCAATGCAAAGAATTAAAAATGTATGTACTGTTTTACTGTGGGGTTTCTCAGATGTGTTTGTTGCTCTGCTCATTCCTGTTTAATTTGCTCCTTGGTGAGGACAAGAGAGGGAATCTTTTGTGATTTAATGGAGAAAATTTTGTCCAGTGATCTGATGAGCGGTGGATAGACCAACTTATGGAAGAATTGATTGTGAATAAAATATTTCTCGATGAGTTTTATAATGAATGAGGGATTTTAATGCAGATTCGTGAGGATGCAATATTCAGTGTGAATGGGAGGGGAGGATCAGGTGAATGGGGGATGTTTCCAGTGGCAAATGTCCCACAAGAGTCAAACTGACAGCTGCAGTTTAAATTGGCTTTAAAACGTGGCCTGTTACTTTCAGTTTTACTTTTAGTGCACCTCTCCTTTTTTGGTCTCATGGGGAATGTGAATTAATCATCCCCCTTCCCGGAAGGCTGGAGGCTCACATTTGAATTTAAGCTGGGCATCATTTAAAAAGGAGCTCTTAAATCTGCTGCTTCCTCTGCAGCCTCATTTTCCTTTCCCATTTCTTGCAGTTCCTTGATGATTTAAACAGGTGGAGTGTGCTTCTCATTTCTCCCTTTATTCACCCTGAGAAGCTGCTGCCAGCAGAGCACATCGCTTTTGTCACAGAGAGCATTTCTGCTCAGACTGAGAGCTCCCAGGAAGGACCTGACTCTCCTAAGGAGGTGAGAAGCTCCCTTTGTTCCTTGTGTAGGTGATGCAGATGGGTTGGGATGTTGGAAGGGAGTTGCTTCATTCAAATCTCTGTTAATAATTAGGCTCTGTTTTGGGTTTCTGACAGACCCAGAGATGTTTTGTTGAGATTTTTCAGGAGCACTTTTCTCTGGCTGTGGGTGGGAAATTGCCCCTCTGCTCTGGAGCCTGGGAGAGCTGGGATTGTTCAGCCTGGACAAGAGAAGGCTCTGGGGAGAGCTCAGAGCCTAAAGAGGCTTCAGAGGAGCAGCTTTGGACAAAGGATGGAGAGACAGGACACAGGGAATGGCTTCAAACTGAAGGAGGAAAGGTTTAGATGGGATATTGAGCAGGAATTGTTGGCTGAGAGGGTGGGGAGGGTCTGGGCTGGAATTCCCAGATTTGCTGTGGCTGCTCCTGGATCCCTGGCAGTGCCCAAGGCCAGGTTGGAGCAGTGGAAGGTGTCGGGGACACTGGAATGGGATCATCTTTAAGGTCCCTTCCAACCCAACCCAACCCATGATTCTGTGACTGAATGGTCTCATTTGGGTTGTACAAATCACAAAGTGCCTTTGAGAATGGCTTAGAAAGGAGACAGAACCATTGAAGTTGTATCAACTCTTCTTTCTTCTTGTTCCCTTGGGAAACACCACAAAATCCAAAGGTGGAGCTGGATTTTTTTGGATGTAGTGGAAACCATTTAATTGCAGTAAATAAAAGGGTGAATTTAACTGATGGTCTAATTCTGAACAAGTAGAAAAAGTGACAGCTCACCTTTAGGGATGGAATTCCCAGATTTGCTGTGGCTGCCCCTGGATCCCTGGCAGTGCCCAAGGATGTCCAGGTTGGACACTGGGGCTTGGAGCAGCCTGGGACAGTGAAAAATCCTTCTCCTGATTTTTTTTAAGCCCCCTTTAGGCACTGGCAGGCTGTGAGAGAAGAGAGATGGATCTCAGTGCCTCCAGGAAGGAGGAGGAAAGGGAAGATGAGCATGCCAGGCTGTGTCTGTGCTGTCATAAAACACCCCTGGGCACTTGCAGAGCTCTTCCCTGAAGCAGGGATCCCCAGGCTGGGATCACCCCATGGGTAAGGTGCTGTCCTGAGCGTCCCTAAAGCGCCACCTGTCACCCTTTGTCCTGGAATCAGGTGTCAAGCTCCTTCTTGGAGTTCCAAATCCCATCTTCAGGTGTTCATGGCCTCTCTGTTTCCCTGGATGAGGATCCAGCCTTTTCCAGGTCACTTGTTCTGGGAGAGGATCCAGGAATCCCCTGCTGGAGTGAACCTGGGGAGCAGAGGGGTTGGCAGACAGATTTATTGATCAGAGGACAGGGACAGGAATGGGCTCAGCTCCAGATTTGGGGCTGCAATCAGGCTTTGAGTGCCAGTTCCAGAGCAGAGCTTGGATTTGGAGCCTGTCAGTCAGGAATGATGTCCAGAAGTGCTGCAGCAGGGAAAATCCTTGGCTCCATGGGGCTCTGAGGCACCCAGAGCTTGGTGGAACCTCTTCTTCTGCTCCTGCTCCCACTGGGCACACATTTCCTTGGAGCAAACCTGCACCAGCTGCTTTGGAAATGGTTTCATTGCCTTTGATAGGTGGAATCCATCCAGGTGGGTTCTGCTTCTGGAGGTAAATGAGCTGTGCCCTCCCTCTTGTCTCAAGAGTGACCTGAGCAGAGCTGGGCCAGCTCAGATGGAAGATTTTTATTTTATTTTATTTTTATTTTATTTTTATTTTATTTTATTTTATTTTATTTTATTTTATTTTATTTTATTTTATTTTATTTTATTTTTATTTCATTTACTTTATTTTATTTTAGTTTTATTTTATTTTATTTTATTTTATTTTATTTTATTTTATTTTTATTTTCTCTAGCAGAAAGATCCACAAAAACATCAGCATTGAAGCTTCAATTATCAATTCTTTTGGGGTTTATTGTTTTTTTTTAAATCTTCTTGGGTTTGCTTTTGTTTTCTTTAGGATGGAAAACTCTGCATTCTTATGTGGACATTAATAATTAATTTGATTTGCAGAGTTCCAAGGTGATAGTCCAGGCAAAAAAAAAATCAAACCTGAAGAGGAAAAGGACTGCTGGTTTATTTGGTTTATTTGGTTTATTTGGTTTATTTGGTTTATTGTTCTTCTGTGTGAGCACAGTGATCATTTTGGTACCTCTGGCTGTCACCATAGCCAGGGGCTGTGGGAACACTTTGCTCCTGGGAGAATTTCTGGCCACAAAAGCCATTTTTTGTAGGACTATGAGTGATCTGGTGAAAATGAGGGGGACTCAGAAAACAGGAGTAGGAATAATTTCTCATTTCTTGCAGAGAGCTGGCCTTACATCCTTTATTCCGACAGAATTTTGATTTTGAATCATAGCAGGAAAGCTGGAAAATATTCCCTGAGGATTTTTGCTCCGCTCTGGAGCACTTGGATTGCCTGAGCAGGATTTTAGGGTCATAGATTTAGGCAAGAGCTTTACTCTGTGAGGTGTTTCTGTGGGTTCCCTTTAAAACTGCATTTTACATCTGAGATTTTACTTGGTGCCACAAAAAGAAGCTCAATAAAGAGCATCACCAGGTCTTCCTCACAGTTTCCAGGTGTGGGTGTTACCTGCTGTGCCTGTTCTTTGGGTAAGAAATGATATTTAAATACTTTGTAAAGCTCTCACTCTCCACCACAGGCTCTCACATTGAGCTCAGGTGTCACAGAGCTGGAGTTTCACCGCACAGTTAAAAGTGGTAAAAATCCAAACATTGCTCCCCTTTGCCTTTCTGAGAGGGAATTTTTTCATTAAGAGTTAGCACGGGACATGGATCAGAAGATCCCCAGCCAGGTTTCTTGGGAGCTATCCAAAGGTCATACATTTAAATATGGATTGAGACCCCCACCTGCAGAGCTGCCCCAGCCCTGGGGCCCAGCACAGGGAGGACGTGGAGCTGCTGCAGAGAGCCCAGAGGAGGCTCCAGGATGAGCAGAGGGATGGAGCAGCTCTGCTGGCAGGAAAGGCTGGCACAGCTGGCATTGTTCAGCCTGGAGAGGAGACGCTTTGGGCTGAGCTCAGGGTGGCCTTGCAGGGCCTGAAGGAGCCCCAGGAACCATGGAGAGAGACAATTCCCAAGGGCTGCAGGGACAGCACACAGGCAATGGCTTCAAAGTGGAAAATTATAGGTTTAGATGGGATCTTGGGCAGGAATTGTTGGCTGGGAGGGTGGGGAGGGGCTGGGCTGGAATTCCCAGATTTGCTGTGGCTGCTCCTGGATCCCTGGCAGTGCCCAAGGCCAGGTTGGAGCAGTGGAAGGTGTCGGGGACACTGGAATGGGATCATCTTTAAGGTCCCTTCCAACCCAACCCAACCCATGATTCTGTGACTGAATGGTCTCATTTGGGTTGTACAAATCACAAAGTGCCTTTGAGAATGGCTTAGAAAGGAGACAGAACCATTGAAGTTGTATCAACTCTTCTTTCTTCTTGTTCCCTTGGGAAACACCACAAAATCCAAAGGTGGAGCTGGATTTTTTTGGATGTAGTGGAAACAATTTAATTGCAGTAAATAAAAGGGTGAATTTAACTGATGGTCTAATTCTGAACAAGTAGAAAAAGTGACAGCTCACCTTTAGGGATGGAATTCCCAGATTTGCTGTGGCTGCCCCTGGATCCCTGGCAGTGCCCAAGGATGTCCAGGTTGGACACTGGGGCTTGGAGCAGCCTGGGACAGTGGAAAATCCTTCTCCTGGTTTTTTTTAAACCCCCTTTATGCACTGACAGGCTGTGAGAGAGGAGGGATGGATCTCACTGCCTCCAGAAGGAGGAGGAAAGGGAAGATGAGCATGCCAGGCTGTGTCTGTGCTGTCATAAAACACCTGGGCACTTGCAGAGCTCTTCCCTGAAGCAGGGATCCCCAGGCTGGGATCACCCCATGGATAAGGTGCTGTCCTGAGCATCCCTAAAGAGCCACCTGTCACCCTTTGTCCTGGAATCAGGTGTCAAGCTCCTTCTTGGAGTTCCAAATCCCATCTTCAGGTGTTCATGGCCTCTCTGTTTCCCTGGATGAGGATCCAGCCTTTTCCAGGTCCCTTGTTCTGGGAGAGGATCCAGGAATCCCCTGCTGGAGTGAACCTGGGGAGCAGAGGGGTTGGCAGACAGATTTATTGATCAGAGGACAGGGACAGGAATGGGCTCAGCTCCAGATTTGGGGCTGCAATCAGGCTTTGAGTGCCAGTTCCAGAGCAGAGCTTGGATTTGGAGCCTGTCAGTCAGGAATGATGTCCAGAAGTGCTGCAGCAGGGAAAATCCTTGGCTCCATGGGGCTCTGAGGCACCCAGAGCTTGGTGGAACCTCTTCTTCTGCTCCTGCTCCCACTGGGCACACATTTCCTTGGAGCAAACCTGCACCAGCTGCTTTGGAAATGGTTTGATTGCCTTTGATAGGTGGAATCCATCCAGGTGGGTTCTGCTTCTGGAGGTAAATGAGCTGTGCCCTCCCTCTTGTCTCAAGAGTGACCTGAACAGAGTCACTCTTGATAGAAGATTTTAATTTATTTTATTTTTATTTTATATTTTATTTTATTTTATTTTATTTTATTTTATTTTATTTTATTTTATTTTATTTTATTTTATTTTTTTATTTTTTATTTTATTTTATTTTATTTTATTTTATTTTATTTTATTTTATTTTATTTTATTTTTATTTTCTCTAGCAGAAAGATCCACAAAAACATCAGCATTGAAGCTTCAATTATCAATTCTTTTGGGGTTTATTGTTTTTTTTTAAATCTTCTTGGGTTTGCTTTTGTTTTCTTTAGGATGGAAAACTCTGCATTCTTATGTGGACATTAATAATTAATTTGATTTACAGAGTTCCAAGGTGATAGTCCAGGCAAAAAAAAATCAAAGCTGAAGAGGAAAAGGACTGCTGGTTTATTTGGTTTATTTGGTTTATTTGGTTTATTTGGTTTATTGTTCTTCTGTGTGAGCACAGTGATCATTTTGGTACCTCTGGCTGTCACCATAGCCAGGGGCTGTGGGAACACTTTGCTCCTGGGAGAATTTCTGGCCACAAAAGCCATTTTTTGTAGGACTATGAGTGATCTGGTGAAAATGAGGGGGACTCAGAAAACAGGAGTAGGAATAATTTCTCATTTCTTGCAGAGAGCTGGCCTTACATCCTTTATTCCGACAGAATTTTGTTTTTGAATCATAGCAGGAAAGCTGGAAAATATTCCCTGAGGATTTTTGCTCCTCTCTGGAGCACTTGGATTGCCTGAGCAGGATTTTAGGGTCATAGATTTAGGCAAGAGCTTTACTCTGTGAGGTGTTTCTGTGGGTTCCCTTTAAAACTGCATTTTACATCTGAGATTTTACTTGGTGCCACAAAAAGAAGCTCAATAAAGAGCATCACCAGGTCTTCCTCACAGTTTCCAGGTGTGGGTGTTACCTGCTGTGCCTGTTCTTTGGGTAAGAAATGATATTTAAATATCCTGTAAGGCTCTCACTCTCCACCACAGGCTCTCACATTGAGCTCAGGTGTCACAGAGCTGGAGTTTAACCCCACAGTTAAAAGTGGTAAAAATCCAAACATTGCTCCCCTTTGCCTTTCTGAGAGGGAATTTTTTCATTAAGAGTTAGCACGGGACATGGATCAGAAGATCCCCAGCCAGGTTTCTTGGGAGCTATCCAAAGGTCATACATTTAAATATGGATTGAGACCCCCACCTGCAGAGCTGCCCCAGCCCTGGGGCCCAGCACAGGGAGGACGTGGAGCTGCTGCAGAGAGCCCAGAGGAGGCTCCAGGATGAGCAGAGGGATGGAGCAGCTCTGCTGGCAGGAAAGGCTGGCACAGCTGGCATTGTTCAGCCTGGAGAGGAGAAGCTTTGGGCTGAGCTCAGGGTGGCCTTGCAGGGCCTGAAGGAGCCCCAGGAACCATGGAGAGAGACAATTCCCAAGGGCTGCAGGGACAGCACACAGGCAATGGCTTCAAAGTGGAAAATTATAGGTTTAGATGGGATCTTGGGCAGGAATTGTTGGCTGGGAGGGTGGGGAGGGGCTGGGCTGGAATTCCCAGATTTGCTGTGGCTGCTCCTGGATCCCTGGCAGTGCCCAAGGCCAGGCTGGAGCAGTGGAAGGTGTTGGGGACACTGGAATGGGATCATCTTTAAGGTCCTTTCCAACCCAACCCATTCCATGATTCTGTGACTGAATGGTCTCATTTGGGTTGTACAAATCACAAACTGCCTTTGAGAATGGCTTAGAAAGGAGACAGAACCATTGAAGTTGTATCAACTCTTCTTTCTTGTTCCCTTGGGAAACACCAGAAAATCCAGAGGTGGAGCTGGATTTTTTTGGATGTAGTGGAAACCATTTAATTGCAGTAAATAAAAGGGTGAATTTAACTGATGGTCTAATTCTGAGCAAGTAGAAAAAGTGACAGCTCACCTTTAGTTTGTGCATTCCCAATAAGATTTTCCTTACTTTAATCAGTTTTTTTCATCTTGTGATGATGATAAAAAGCTGAACCTCATGGAAGTGGTGTCTGTGGGAATTGCACTTTGGCTCCCAGTTTTTGGAACGTGGCAAAGGTTTTTTTTTTTTTTTAGCTCATGAAGGTAGGTGCTGCTCCCTTGTCTCTAAAAATTCCTTCACAGGAGAACAACTGGTTTGTGTCTCCTATTGTGCAATGTTTCTTTCCTGGAGAAAGGAATTTTTGCTGCAGATAAACATCTTGAACCCTCAGGGTTTAATTAATGCTGCTGATAATTTTGATTCAACCCTTGCAGTTCCGTTTTGTTCTTTTTATCAGCGTTCCTGCTTGGAATTCGTGCTGCAGGAAACAAATCCAAAGGGATTTTGTCTTACAGAATGTGACAATGCTGTGCTGCATTTTGTTGCTTGGAACTTGTAAAGCTTTGATCTCTGGGAATGATTCCTTGGTACTCCAAATTTGTTTGCTCAAAGAAACTAAATCCAAATAGATTTTGTCTTACACAATGTGACAGTGCTCTACTGCCATTTTTTTGGCTTGGAACTTGTAAAGCTTTGATCTTTGGGAATGATTCCTTGGTACTCCAAATTTGTTATTTGCTGAAAGAAACAAAATCCAAATAGATTTTTGTCTTACAGAATGTGACAATGCTCTGCTGCTGTTCTGTTGCCTGGAACTTTTAGAGTCTCAATCCTTGGGAATGATTCCTTGGTACTCCAAATTTGTTGTTTCCTGAAGGAAAGAAATCCGAAGAGATTTTGTCTTACACAATGTGACAATGCTCTGCTGCATTTTGTTGCTTGGAACTTGTAAAGCTTTGATCTCTGGGAATGATTCCTTGGTACTCCAAATTTGTTTGCTGAAAGAAACAAAATCCAAATACATTTTTGTCTTACACAATGTGACAATGCCCTACTGCCATTTTTTTGGCTTGGAACTTTTAGAGCTTTGATCTTTGGGAATGATTCCTTGGTACTCCAAATTTGTTATTTGCTGAAAGAAACAAAATCCAAATACATTTTTGTCTTACAGAATGTGACAATACTCTGCTGCCGTTCTGTTGCCTGGAACTTTTAGAGTCTCAGTCTTTGGGAATGATTCCTTGATACTCCAAATTTGTTGTTTGCTGCAGGAAACAAATCCAAAGAGATTTTTGTCTTACAGAATGTGACAATGCTGTGCTGCCATTTTTTTGCTTGGAACTTTTAGAGTCTCAATCCTTGGGAATGATTCCTTGATACTCCAAATTTTTTGTTTCCTGAAGGAAACAAATCCAAAGAGATTTTTGTCTTACAGAATGTGACAATGCTGTGCTGCTGTTTTGTTGCTTGGAACTTTTAAAGTCTCAATCTTTGGGAATGATTCCTTGGTACTCCCAATGTTCTCTTCCATCAGGCCTCAATCTTTGCTGCCTAAAGCAACCCTTCCTCAATAAATCCTTGGAGTTGTATCCAATTCTCCTGCAGTCCCTCCTGCAAGCTCCCAATATTGTTGATATTTGGATATTTCCCCATCACCTTCCCCGACTGAAAGCCATCCATATGCTCTGTTCTAGATTGTGAAGTGGTCAGACTTTTGTTCACCCTTGGCCTATAAACCTGGTGAACCTTTTAAGTTAATTGCTGCAGCCAGTGTAGATAATTTCAGTAGCCTTGGGATAGCCTTCCTGGAAGACAGGCTGCAGATGGATAACGGGATGGTGCCACACAGGATTGTTTGTAAGTATCCTCCTGATCCTTTTTAATTCCTGTTAAGGTTTGTGGTTATTTTAGGACTTCGTTCGCAGCCTTTGGACCCACCTGAAAAATTTGCATTTATTTTGGCAGGGTTTTCTTCCTGTTGGGATTCCAGGCTGTTTGTTGATCCCTCTGGAGCTCTGCTTTAATTTCACGGGGTTGTGGAATGGTTTGGGATGGATGGAACTTTAAAAATCATCAATCTCCACCCCCTGCCATGGGCAGGGACACCTTCCACTATTCCAGAATGCCCAAAACCAGAAGTTAGAGAATATTTTCTCTAATTCTTATCTGTCAGATTAACAAATCAATTTTAAAAGAAAAAACAACCATGAAAACCCAGAAGTTTTTAGGCAAACGTTCTCTTTTTTCTCATATTTGAAATTAAAGTGTATCCAAAGCTGAACATGGATTGAAAACAATTTGGGGTGGGTTTTTTTTTTTTTTGCTTTTTTTATGGGGTTTGTATTTGTTTTCCTGTATTTTTTAATGTAGATCATGGAGCACTGGCAGAAATTAAGGAATAACAAAATGAACATTTATCTGGAGTGCAACAGGATTGGAACATTCTTGTGATGGGAAATTCTGTCTCTTGGTGCTGTTCTGTACAAATATTCCCCCAAGGAAGGGATGGAAGCTGAGAGTGTCCCAGTCACTCCCTTTTATAAAATATCTTCTGCCTCTTTTTGCTCCAGTGCTGTGTGGGAGCTTCTCCAGAACAGGCTGGGGGAGGCTCTGGATGGAATAACAGAGGTTGGGAGCTGTGACATTCCCTTGGGATATCAAAATAAATCTTGCTTCATGTTCCTGCTCCAAAGGGGATGGAGTTTCAATAGGAGAGGGATTGAAGTTGGAGCTGATGTGTTGTAACAAAATGCTGTTAATCAAGTTTCTCCCTGAGTTAAGATCGTAATAAATTTATTTGGTTTTGTGGGAGTGGAGGAAGATTCAGTAAAATCTTTTAGATTTTGACTTGAAATATTTTCATGGCTCAGCAGCTGAAGAAACCCTCCCTTATGGAGGAATATTTTTCCTCTCCTCTTAGTTTGCTCTGCACATTTCATGCTGGCAATAATCATCTTTGCTCTTCTCTTCTCACTTGTATTTGCTACAAATTATCTCAGCATTTCTATCATTTCCAGGGAAAAAAGGGGAATTTTTAACAGTTCTTCTTCTTTTCTTGTTTTCCCTTGGATTCTTAGCTCCCAAATCTTGCTGGGGGTGGGTTTCTCTCCCTTTCTGCAGACTGAAATCAGCTCACATCTCTTTTTTCTCCCTTTTCTGGTGCCAAACCTTTATCTGCAGCCCTCAGCAGTGCAGGGGACGTGGTTCAATAAATGGGTCTTACCCAACACCAACACTTTATTAGCTTATTTCAAAACAGTTTATTTCAAAACAGCACAAGTGGTTTTAAACCCTGCCCTCCTTAGAAGAGCAGGATTTTTCCAGAGGTGCTTTCTTTGCTTCGTTTTGTCTTTAGATTTGTGTTATGAGTGCAAATTGCTCTTGTTCTGGGGGGAAATTCGATTTCTTGTGCCAAATAAGTGAAATTCTTACTGTTGCAGAGCATTTGGACTGAAATTAAATTCTTCTGTGAATGATATTGATCATAACTCTCTTAATATCATTATTTTAACCCCTTGTTTTGGTTTCTTTTCCCTTTTTCCAGCTGTGCATTTACAGGAATCTGCCCTGAAGGAGCTGGCGCAGGAGAAAGAGCAAAGCGCAGCCATGGACGCAGTAACTCCTGCTGGGAAATCAGGATTGGCACAAGATGAGGAGGAAAAATCCAAGCTGGAAGAGGAAAGGGAGCAAGAGGAGGCAGGAGCTGGGGATAACCACCACCTGCACCTCTTGAGCTGCCACGAGTGCCTGCAGCTGGAAAACAGCACCATCGAGTCGGTGAAATTCGCCTCCGCGGAGAACATCCCAGAGCTCCCCGACAACTGCAGCAGCAAAACTGAGGAGAAGGAGGATGAAAGTGTGGAAAAAGGAATAAAGAGGATAAACCTCGC
The DNA here is from genome assembly GCA_034509425.1 of Eopsaltria australis. Classification (NCBI taxonomy): domain Eukaryota; kingdom Metazoa; phylum Chordata; class Aves; order Passeriformes; family Petroicidae; genus Eopsaltria; species Eopsaltria australis. Next base: position 77,835 of record JAVTVJ010000992.1, read on the forward strand.
TGGGAAACCCCCGAATGTATTGATTTACCTGGGTTCTGAGGGTGCCAAGGAGAGGTTTGAGCAGGTGAGATCAGTGCTGGGGGAGTGCATCGATGCTGACAGCTACACCATCTACCAGCTGCACCAGGAGCAGGTGCTCAGAGACCCCTGGGTTGAGAACTCCCTGCTGCTGGTCATTGCCACGGAGGAGCCCATTCCTGAGGCCAGCCACAAGCAATTTATGAAGTTTTTATCCAAAGGGGGGAAGATCCTCGGGTTTTCGTCGGCCTTCACCTTCGGGGGCGTGCAGATCAAGCACAAGAACAAACTGAGGAAGGCTGTGCATGAGGTGGTGGTGTCTCAAAAGGACAGCACGGAGGTGAAGCTGAACCTGCTGGTCAGTGGCTGTGTTTTTGAGGAGGGGATGAAGGGAGATGCCAGCAGAGTGAAGATTTTGAGTCGATTGAATAATGCTGATAAAGACATGGTTATTGTGCACCTGACTCATGGCAGCAGTGGAGGAGAAGCCATCCTTTCCCAGGTGAGAATTCATTTCCTCATGGCTGCATGGTGTGAAATCCTAAAAGCCTGTTCCCATTGCATGTTCTTGGGCATTCTTCTTGAGGGAAGGTGTGGAATCATGGAATGGTTGGGTTGGGAGGGACATTAAAGCCCATCCAGTGCCACCCCTGCCATGGAAGGGACACCTCCCACTGTCCCAGGCTGCTCCAACTTGGCCTTGGGCACTGCCAGGGGTCCAGGGGCAGCCACAGCAAATCTGGGAATTCCAGCCCAGCCCCTCCCCACCCCCTGAGGGATTAATGGATGTCCTGGATTTACAAGGAATCCCAATGCAGGATGGATTTCACTTGTTGTTAAAGGATGGGAGTGTTCCTGCTGTGAAAACACTTCGTTATTTTCACCACAGATCAGGCACGTGTGGGTCAGGCAGGATCCCAGAGGGTGGTAAAACCAAAATAGTTTTGTGCAGGAAGCTGGAATTTTACTCATCAATCCATGGAATTCTCTCCAAGGGGTGCCAGAGGATGGTGCCAGACTTTCCAAGGAGCACAAGGAGCAATGGCCATAAACTAAATTACAAAAAGTTCTACCTCCACAGGAGGAGGAATTTCTGTCCATGGAGGTGGCAGAGCCCTGGAATAGGGAACAGCGAGGGTGTGGAGTCCCCTGCTCTGGAGACATCCCAAACCCACCTGGACCTGCTCCTGTGTCACCTGCTCCAGGTGACCCTGCCTGGGCCTGGATCATCTCCAGAGATCCCTCCCAACCCCAGTTATTCTGGAATTCTGTCATCTTCCAGAGCAGAGCTTTCCCTTTCTGCCTGCTGGAAGTGCCACAGGGATTGAGCTCGAGCAGATTTTGGGAGTTGGGAAATACATCCCACCTGGACAACAGCCTGGATGTGCTCCAGGTGACCCTGCCTGGGCTGAGGGTTGGATGGATCATCTCCAGAGATCCCTCCCAACCCCAATTCTTCCGGAATTCCATAATCTTCCAGGGCAGAGCTTTCCCCCTCTGCCTGCTGGAAGTGCTGCAGGGATTGAGCTTGAGCAGATTTTGGGAGGTGGGAAATAACATCCCACAAAATCCTTTCAAAAATATGAATTGTGGCACAGCAAGGAGTGTAAAATAAACCTTGCTGGGAACTTTTTTGGTTTCCTGAGTCCTTATTCAGGGTTTAAGGTTTTAAATATTTAAATATTAAATATTTTAAATCTTTAACATTTTGCACCAATCAAATATCTTAGAGAATCTGGGGGATGGAATTGGAGAAGTCTAGGGTGAACCAAAATCCACTTCTGGTTCCATTAATTAAACCATGAGTTCCATTTTAATATCCCAGGGAACAGGTGCCTCTACAGTATTATGATATTGTCATTTCTGGTAAAAAAAACCACCAAAACAGCCAAAGAAAACCCTCAAAAAATAAAACAGATAAGTTCAAGTGTTCATAATATTTTTGTCTTAATTTTACTTTCTGGATAATGGTGAGGAAGCTGCTGTGGGATGGTAAATGTTGGTCATTGGTTGTTGAAATTGTTTATTTAAATTATTTTGGTATTCCCAGTTAGAATTTTGAGTGATGGAAAGGCTGATAAGAGAAACCATCAAGTTCAGAAAATAAATCTGCCAAACACGTTGAGAAAAAACAGCAAAATTTATTTACCAGTGGTTAAGTAGGTGAAATTAAGGAATATAACAAATGAACAAACTTTATGAAAGATTGCATTTTTACCAATATTTTAGATAGAGAACTTTCTGAGCAGCCCAGAGCACTGAAATTTTACTGATCAGGGATCAGGTATCAAGGCTCTTGCAGGAGTTGTGGAGCTCAGAAATATCCAGGGGGTTCTTAGAAGTGCTTTTTGTCTCTTACCAGCTTGAATCTGCTGGATTTTTGGGAACTCTGTTAGGTATTGTAGGATATTTATTGGGTTTTTTTTTTGTAGGCAGCTCTGCCACCCATGTGCAGGCTGCTGCTGCTGCTGCTAGAAAATGGATTCAATTCTTTTCCCTTGCACCCTTTCAATTGATCCTCCTGCTGGAGTAAAACTTAATCCTCCAGAGGTTTTCCTCAGGAAAAAAAAAAAAGGGAATTAAAGCAGAGCTTCAAAAAATCAAAGGGTTAGTGTGACATTTGATAATTCTGAATGACTTCCAGTCTAGGTTTGAAAAGCCCTGATTGTTTCCAGTGACATCAGCCATTAAATATTCTGCCACATTTGTTTCCCCTTTTTTTTTTTACACTCTCCTGTCCTGCCTAATTTTTAATGTACTTTTTAAAATCATGGAATGGTTTGGGTTGGAAAGGATTTTAAAATTATCTCATTTCATCCCTGCCAGGGGCAGGGACACCTTCACTATCCCAGGGTGCTCCGACGTTCATTCATTCATTCATTCATTCATTCATTCATTCATTCCCCTGAATTTCAATAAAAATACATAAAACACAAATAATATCATTGAATTTTGCAAAATGGAAGAAATTAACAAAAATTAGATCTTTATTTAATGGCATCAAATGAATCTGCAGAGAGTACAAGAGGTTTGAAATATCTTGAAGCACAAAAGGAAAAGCAGAAAAAAAGAGCCAAAAAGGAGGATTTTTGAAGGATTTTTTGATTTTGCATTTAATTTCAACTTTGAAGCATCTGCTTCAGCCTTGAGGAGTGGTTTTCTATCAGGTGAGAAAATAACTTTTTTAGATAGAAACATTTCTTTATCTGCAGTGATTTCAGCTTAATTCACGTGACTTGTCTGAGTTCTCCAGATCTTGTACAACTTCTAAAAAGCTCTTCCAATTTTAATATCATTTTAATGTGATTTTAATATCATTTCAATTTTAACAGAATTTTAATTTTTTAAAAAATTCTACCAGGTGAGAAAGTAACTCTCTTAGGTAGAAACATTTATCTGCAGTGATTTCAGCTTAATTCACGTGACTTGTCTGAGTTCTCCAGATCTTGTACAACTTCTAAAAAGCTCTTCCAATTTTAATGTAATTTCAATTTTAATTGAATTTCAATTTTAATTTTTTTGGATTTTTCTACCAGGTGAGAAAGGAACTTTCTTAGACATAAACATTTCTTTATGTGCACGGATTTCAGCTTAATTCATGTGACTTGCTTGAGTTCTCCATGTCTTGTTCAAGTCCTAAAAAGATTTTTCAATTTCAATGGGATTTCAATTTCATTAAAATTGAATTTTAATGGAATTTCAATTTTAACATCATTTCAATTTTAATGGAATTTCATTTTTAGTGTCATTTCAGTTTTAATGTCATTTCAATTTCAATGGAATTTCAATTTTAACATCATTTCAATTTTAATGGGATTTCAATTTCAATTGAATTTTAATGGAATTTCAATTTTAACATCATTTCAATTTTAATGGGATTTTAATTTTAATACAATTCTGCTCATGTACAAGCCAGAATTACTGCTGGTTCTGACAGACCTGAAAAGCAGATTAAATTTAATTTAGTAAATACATTTAAGTTGATCAACTCCTCCAGAAAAAGTTTGTTAAGAAGGGAAATTTTAGGTAGGTTTCAGAGGAAATTTTGCTGTATTGACAGCTGTGATCCCTGAATTAAAAACTGATTTTATTTATTTTTGATATCCTTCCAGGCCCACTTGGAGCTGGACAGCAATTCCATGGATGTGCAGACTGAGGAGGATTTTAATCTGCTCAAGATGAGCAATTCCAAGAGATGTGAAATCCTCAAGGAGATCCTGATCTCCCTTGGGCTGAGCTGTGAGCTGAGGGAAATTCCTGCTTTAACTCCCATCCACCTGCTCTCTCCAGATGAGGTAAGGCTGGATTTGCCCAAAATCAGATTTCTCTTAAATCCAATTTTTTCTCAATCCCACCCTGCTTCTTGTCTGGTATTTTTATTTAGAGAATTTTCATCAGATATTCCAGGTAATTTTTATTATTATTTTATTATTTATTTTTAATCCATCACTGTTTTCTTCCCTGCTGGAAGGAGATCAGAATTTCACCATGGGGTTAATTTTACTGTATTTCTATATATTTCTGTATATTTAGAGAATTTTCACCAGATATTCCAGGTAATTTTTATTATTAGTAATTAATTTATTTATTATTTAAATTTTTATTTATGAATTTTCTTACTTTATGTATAATATTTATAATATTATTTTATTTATAATATTTATAATAGTAATTTTATTTATTTATTTATTTTAGATTTATTTATATTTTATTTAAATATTTATTTTTTTATTTTATTTTATTTTTAATCCATCACTGTTTTGTTTCCTTCTGGAAGGAGATCTGAATTTCACCATAGGATTTATTTTACTATATTTCTATATGTTTCTATATTTGCTGTCTTTATTTCTGTTAATTTTGCTATATTTCTATATATTTCTATATTTGCTGAATTTATTTCTGTTAATTTTACTATATTTCTATATATTTTTGTATTTGCTATCTTTATTTCTGTTAAGAACTTTTTAATGCTGTTCCTTTTTAAGGCTGTAGTGAGCTACAGAAATTCTTTAAAAACCAGGATTTTTCTTTTCAATCAAGATAAAAAGTTTTGCACAGGCTGGCATCAAAAGATCAGGTAGAAATTGTGAAGAGCAGGGTGGAGTGAATAGGGAAAGGTTTGGGATTGCACAGGGAAAACTTTGATTCCTGAGGATTTTGGAATATTTCCTGGGAATATTTGTAATCCAATACTCAGCTCTCAGTGCTGAACTCCAAAATTTGAGACCCTGCTTTGAAGAATTGTGAGGAATATAAAAAGCAGTGATTTTTCACTTGTTTTTCTTTAAAACACAACCTCAAAACCGTGTGTGAATCGATTTATTTGTGTGGCAACGTAGAAACAAAACTAAAACCCATTTAACCTTTTTGACTTACATTAAATTGCTCCAGACACAAGACTTTTAGTTTATATAATTCTATTTTTGTTCTCTTCTTTCACTATTTTTTTCATGGTTATTTCTATCCAGTGCCTTTGGAATTTTCAAACGTGCCACGAATTCAAATCCAGCTAATTTCTGTCCAAACTTGCCATCTAGTGGCAAATTCCAGGGTTGCAAACCATCCAGTAAAGATAATTTAATTCTATATTCTTGAGTTAAACTTTATACCACAATTAGTTTTAAAAATTTTACTCCTCAATTCTATTAATAAATTGTTTTATTCTTAAAATCTGTTAATTTTAATGTGGTTTAATGTGATTTTAATTGTTTTATTCATGCATTTTAATGGGAGTTTTGCTGGTTTAATGTCTTTCCCTTTAGCCATGATGTAATTCCAGAATCTTGTTTAAAAGGAAATTACAGCTTGTGTTTAACAACTGCAGTTCCTAATGAAGAGAGAGCACATTAAAATAAATATTGAAAGTGTAATGGTTATTATTCTAAATTATTTTAATTTTTATCGAAATTATTTTTGCTAAACTTATTTTATCTAAATTATTTTAATTATTCTAAATTACTTCTTTTTCTCCATCCATCCTGTTCTCCATAGCTCTCCTTGCTCTCCCAGAGAACCAGGAGATACCAAAAATGTGAATTATTTGAGGAAATCCTTCATTCTATTAACACAAGTGATTTGGGGATGATTTTCTTAGACATCCCTGTAATAAATGAACCAATTAATGATCAAAAAACTCGAGGTCCTGCTAACAAATCCAAAAATAATGATATTTTTATTGTTCCTTAGACTTCAGCTCAGGAATGATTCCTCACCCCCAAACTGCAGTTTCCATTGTGTTGAAAAACTGCTCAGATTTTTCTAATTAATTTAAGCAACCCCAAGCTCCTTTTGCTTATGGAGAAGAAATAATAATTGGTTTTGCTCTACATTTTTTACTTCATTAAGAAATAATAAAGCTGAGGGTTTTTTTTTTAAATTCTTTCAATTTTAAGTGCTGGTTTGGGGAGTTTGTTCTTTAATTTACAGCAGAGCTGTTCCTTTGTTCTGTGGATTTCCTTGGTGTCTCTTCCATCTTTTATCCCTTCAGAACTTTTCACTGTTTGCTGCTGCATTTTGGGCATCAAATAAAATTCTAAAAATTCTAAAAAAATTCTAAAAATTCTAAAAAAAATTCTAAAAATTCCAAACTTTATTCTATGAACAAATATCTTCTCCTGATTTTTCCTTTGCTTCAACTCCTGGACTTTCCCTTTGCTTAAATTCTGTGTTTTTTCTGCATCATTTTTGAGATGCTGTTAATAATCCCATCAAACCTACGCTGCTGATTGATATAAATCTGATTATTAAGATTTTTCAGATGTTCTTCTCCACTCTGAGTCTTGGTTAGTGCCTTTTACACTGAAATTTGAAGCTGTTCCTGAGGGGTGGGTGGGAAATTCTTTTTCTTTTCCTTCTTAGGATTCACATTTTGAAGTTTTAATTTCTATTTCATGACTTTAAAACCAGAGTCTTGCTGCATGGGTTAAAAAAAGCCAACAAAACATGAGCAGAACTGTAATTATTATATTTAAATTCAAATCAAAGCTCTGCTATCTGAATAATGGATGCTCATGTCCATCTTTTAAGGATTTTAGATCTCAGCAGGGAGAATTTTGCTACAACAACAACGAATGCAGCGTTTAAATGAAGAACAATTAAAATGCTGGTTAAAAGCTTAATTAAATCTCCACAACTTGATGCTAAATGTGATTTTTGAGGTCGGTATTGATACCAAAACACAGCACCTTTGTCTTTTCTGCTTTTCTTGCTGGGCTCAGAGCAAATTGAGAGGGAAATTCCGTGTCCCTGTGGGGAGGGGGGGACTCAAATGTCCCAACCTCTGCTCCGTGTCTGGCACCCACATGTTCAGTGGCAGCTCCAAGCAGAGAGTTCTGATTTTTCCTGCAGCTTTTCCCCTCCTAAACTCTCAAATATTTGCTCTTTCAGCCATCCCCAAGGATAATTTTTCAGACATAAATGCCAGGGTTGTGTTTTATTGCCGGGAGTTTCAAACCAAGGATTTACTCCTTGAAGAATGAGATTTGTCCCAGTGGTGGTTATTTGGGAATTGTTACACCCACACATTTGCTCATCTGAAAACTTAAATAAAAACTCCTCAGGCTTAAATTTTTTTTTGGTATTTTTGAGTAACTCAGTAGCTGGAGCAGAATGAGCTCAGAGCAGATTTCCAAGGCTTGGTTCTGGGGTGGCATCGTCTGCTTTTAAATTCCAGCTCCATTATGTCAGCCAAGAAAATGTGGAGTTGCTTTATCCTGAATAAATCTTCCTTTGAGGGTGGGAAATTTGAACTCTCAGCTTACACTATAATGAACCCTGATTTCAGGGTACATTTTGAGACAATTGTTGCTGAAATATTTCCATGCATATTCATGGGTGTTGTAGGGCTGGAGATTCAACTTCAGGGGGTTTTTTAAATTTCCAGGGGTAGTTACACTGAAATTCCAGAGTTTTAGATACTCTCTTAAGTTTTTGGTTTACAAGTGAACCAAAAATGTATAATCTACAAAATATGAGATTTGCTTTTTTTATCCTCAAAACATGAGCATTATCCCTACTTTACAGACAGTAGAAAAAAACCCCAAAAACTGTTTGAAATTATTTATTTCAGAAAGGAAATTTGCTCTTTTCTCTTGCTCAGAAGTAACAGAAGAGCTGAGAAAAATGTTGAATAAGAAACAGACCATGTGAAACACCTGAATAAATCACTGATAAATCATTTGTGTCTAATATTTTATACTTTTTAAAATGTATTGTGTGTATTGTTTGAAATGAGCAAAAACTTTTTTACTTGAAAGCTTTCCCCAGTTTGTTTCTTAGCTAGAAATGAAAATATCTTTAAAGGCAAAGTTGCTTCAAGGAAAAAAAAAATGAGATAAAGCAATAGAAATGCATCTATACCAGTAAAAATGTGTATTTGCTGAAGCAAATTGAATGGATTTAATGTATCTGTAAAATTTTATACAAGGACTGGTAATAGTGCAATCAATTAAAAATATTTGTAATTTAACTCGGTGGGTTTAGATCTTTTCCATAACAAATTCAAAGGTTTTTGTCTGAGTTGCCTGTCTGTGCAGGGAGGGTGGGTTTGCATTTGCTGATTTTGTGTTTTTCCCTCTCCCCTCCTCAAATTCACTTTTGTTTCTTTATAACAGTAACTTGCAAACCGAGAAGTTATAACAGTAACCTGCAAACCACACAAATTATGAAACAAACTTTTATCAGTGCTGTCATTCATGGGAAGTGTCGATGTCTGGGTTCTGATAATAATTCCTGCTGTTTGCTGCTGTTGGAGTGTGTGGTTCTGAAGGGAATTTTCTCCAAGAATATGGTTTTTGACAGTCTGTGCCTCATATTTTTCCTCTTTTTGCTTCAGTAACACTCAGGATGATGAATTTATGTAGGGATTGTGTCCAAATTCAACAGTTCAGGGCTGTTTTGGTCTGGTTTTTGTATCTCAGTGACATTTCCTCTTGTACCTCAGTGAAGACTTGACGCACAGTGCCATGGTAGAATGTAGAAATTGTAGAAATTCTGTATATTTTAGCACATCTTTCTTCTTTCTCCCCAGCATTCTGTTATTCTGCACACCTTTATTAGTGTGGTTTCCTCAGAGAACTGTTGGTTCTTGAGTTAAATTTGTAAACTTTTGGGTTCCAGCTATTTGGTGGAGGTAAAAGCTTAAAAGAAGCTGAGTTTGTGGAGCAGATTTTGAATACCAGTCCAGGGCAGGATGCTTTTCACAGGTGGTTCTGTGCCAAGGCAGGGAAGAATGAGAGTCACAGAATCATCAAGGTTGGAAGAGCCCTCCAGGATCACCCAGTGCCACCCCAGTGCCACCAGCATCAGCCAAAGCCTGTCCCCAAGGGCCACATCCAGACTGCTCCTGAGCACTGCCAGAGCCAGCCACTCCAAACCTCCCTGGGCAGCTCATTCCAAGGCCTCCCCACTCTGCCAGGGGAATTTTCTTTCCCAATCTCCAACCTGAGCCTCCCCTGGTGCAATTTGAGGCCATTTCCTCTCCTCCTTTCCCTGCCCCTCCTGTCAGGGACTTGTGCAGAGCCACAAGGTCCCCCCTGAGCCTCCTTTGCTCCAGGCTCAGCCCTTTCCCAGCTCCCTCAGCCTCTCCTGGGCCTCCAGCCCCTTCCCAGCTCCGTTCCCTGCCCTGGACACGCTCCAGTCCCTCAAGGTCCTGTTTGACATCGTCCTTTTTATGGGTCTCTTCAGATGCAAAGAACTTGTTTGGATCTCTGAGGGGCATTAAATTGACACCTTGCCTTGAAAAATTGTTTTGTTCTGAAACAAGAAAACCCTTTTGCCTCTGTCCAGAGAGGGAGAACGGAGCTGGGAAGGGGCTGGAAAACACATCCTGGGAGGAGCAGCTGAGGGAGCTGGGAAAGGGGCTCAGCCTGGAGAAGAGGAGGCTCAGGGGGGACCTCATTGCTGCCCACAACTCCCTGACAGGAGGGGCAGGGAAAGGAGGAGAGGAAATGGCCTCAAATTGCACCAGGGGAGGCTCAGGTTGGAGATTGGGAAAGAAAATTTCCCTGGCAGAGTGGGGAGGCCTTGGAATGAGCTGCCCAGGGAGGTTTGGAGTGGCTGGCTCTGGCAGTGTTCAGGAGCAGTCTGGATGTGGCCCTTGGGGACAGGGTTTGGGGTGATGCTGGTGCTGCTGGGGTGGCACTGGGTGACCCCAAAGGGCTCTTCCAGCCTTGATGATTCCATGACATCAGGAATAACAGTAGTGCCTGTAGGTCAAAGGCACAGAGAAGAAGCTGGTGAGGACTATTGCAGTTAAACCATGAGACACAGGCACAGGAAACATTCTTGGAAAAGTTTTCCTGTTCAGAGGCAATTTTTTAAACCAACCTTATAGTGCAACATGGCTGTGAAACTATGGAAGTCTTTTTACTGATCTGTGAGATAAAAATTCAAGTTGTTGATAGAGATTGTTTATCCTGGTGGGAAATAGGATTTGACTGAACAATGAGCTTTGTTCTTGCTGTCTGCTGTAAATAGGGCTTTGAGGTGAAGGAGGGCAGGGTTAAACGGGATTTTGGGCAGGAATTGTTCCCTGGGAGGGTGGGGAGGGTCTGGGCTGGAATTCCCAGATTTGCTGTGGCTGCCCCTGGATCCCTGGCAGTGCCCAAGGATGTCCAGGTTGGCCATTGGGGCTTGGAGCAGCCTGGGACAGTGCAAGGTGTCCCTGCCCATGGCAGGGGTGGCACTGGATGAGCTTTAACGTCCCTCCCAACCCAAACCATTCTGGAATTCTCTAATTATTAGAAGGCTGGGTTATCTCCTGATTTGTTCACTCTACAAACTTTCTTCCGGCTTTTTCCTGGAGCTGTTCTTTAAGGAAACTCTGGGATTTCCAGTGCATTCACCAGTGACTCCAGTACTGACCTGTGTCCCTGCCCAGCTGAGCCACATGAGTGTTGTCATTCTATTAAAATCACCAGGAATTTGTGTTGCTCCCAAAGCTGGATGCAGTTGTGGCTTTCCCTACAGCTCCTGTGCTGAGGGGAAGGCGTTTGCCAGCAGGGGACACTTCTGAGCTGGATTTCGAGGGGAAAAACAAGGGAGGGATGGAAAGTATTTTATGCATAGTGGATTGTAGATAGATTTGCATGAAAATGTCTTTGCATGTTTGCAGCAACTGCCCTGTCTAATATTTCCCCAGTTTTAAAAGAGCCCTTGAAATTCCACAGGAATCGATGGTTTGTAGTGTCAGAGTACAGGAAAACATTTCCAATCAAGAAATCTTGATGGGAGATGAAGGGAACCCCAAACGTGGAGCCCAAGTAATTCCAGGTGGTGGTTAAAGATACCTTTTCCCTTTTTTGCTGTTTATCTCCAGGGAATATTTCCCATGTATTTAGGGGAGAGAGAAAGGGAAATCTGGCAAACATTGCCTTTTATTTTACACTTCTCTCTTTAAAACTTTGTTTTCCTTCTTGCAGGGTGACAGCAAACATGCTGTTCCTGTTAAACGAGCACCAAGCACATTTGTAGGCACATAATAATGAGCTGCATTTTTACTTTGCATTATGGTTTGTAAACAACTTCTGGGCCGTGCATTGATTCAATAAATGCTTCTGAGGAGCGTTTGGGAAATGCAGGGAGCTTTGAGGAGTGAAAGAGAATATGTTGTTTATAGCAGCCTCCATAAAAAGGGTCTTTATGCTGCTGTGAGAACTAAAAGTTAATGCCTTTTGTACCGAGCAGCGTTTAATCTTTCTGTGGAGCTCACTCTGATACGAAATTATGATGTGCTGGCATCTGACCAAAGTGCCACTCATGGAATTGGATTCTCTCATGTTTCAAGGCTGGCTTGGAGTCAGTGTGCATGATACTTCACAACCACTTTCTTCAGCAGGCGTGTTCCTTCTGTACTGCAGAGAATGGAAAATGTCATTATCCCCCCAGAATGGCTTATGTAATATATATTTAAACCATTTGTGATCTCTGGTGTGTCTGCTGCTGACTTCTCACTCTTGAGATGGTAGAGAGCAGCACCAGAGCTGAGCATTCCTTCAGCACAGGTTACTCAGCAGAGTGGCGAGGCTGAGTTTTCTTAGTTTCAGTTTTATCTTGGAGTTGTTAGTTAAAACCTAAATTTAAAAAGTGAAACCCGCGGCGGCAGATTGATCCAAGTTCAGGTGTCACGTTCTGCCTTGGTGTGAAGGCTGCAGTTCAAGTGGCTGGCTGGGGGTTTTGTTTCAGCACTCCTGATAAAGTTTTTGGAGTCTGCCCTGGAGCAGATGTGGGATTTTGGAGAGCAGGAATCCCTGACTTGTGACAAACGCTGCGGATCCGCGGCCATTTGGCACCGCTCTGACCTCACTGGTGAAGAGCTGACAAAAGTGGAGCATTTCCAAACATGAAAAAAAACAACCCCCTCAAGATTCCCTGACTGTCCATGGGGCCTGCAGCTAATTTATGGAAGTGAGACTGGGAAAATGAGAGCAGGCTTGGCATCAGCTGGAGCCTGGTGAGCTCCTCTCGAGTTACCATTGCTCAGAAATGACGCCTCCTTCCCACAATGGGAAATTGTTGTAGTGGTTGTCTGACAATTTCATTAGGGCTCCTTTTGTAGCTTCACTTCTAAGCAAATTAAGGCCAGAATATTTAATTAATATCTATTTTAACTAATATTTTAATCTACTATTTATTTTTATTAATATAGAATTATTTATTATAATATATAATTATATATAACATATAATGACATATAATTATATTTATATATTATATTTTACAATATTTATTTCTTCTGTTTTTATAGTATATTTCTTATATTTCTTATATTATATTTATAATAATTATTATTGATCTATAAAGGGACAAGTTGAATCAATATATAGATGAATAAATGTATATAACTGAGAGGGAATAGAAGCATCTTCTGTCGCTCTTCAAAAAAACGTAAAACTGGAAACTGCTTTTGAAACGCTTCATTTGCAACATCCAGGTCTTCTGAATATGTATTTTACTTCTTTGATAATTCAGTGATGCAGTAATGTTATCAGAAAAAAAAGTCTACAACATGAAATTTATTATTGACGTTTATCAAGCTGGATTTATTCTGGAGAATTCAGCTGGGAGTTGAATTGGAGTCATTGATTTAAAAGACACTGCGGTGTTCCCAGAGTTTGCCACTGGACAAAGACTCAAAAAAAGCCATTCTCAGGTGTGACTTGGCCAGCAGTGGATGGGGAAGGGACTTCCTTGGAGATTGTGCCGTGTTTCTCCTTTGCCAGTTCATTCCCAGCAATGATTTCTGACACGTTGAGGAAATCACGAAATTCCAGGTGCAGGGGCAGGGGAGTTTGGCTTGTGCCTGTCTGGCTGACACGATGCAGTTCTTCGAGTGAAAAGCTGATTAAAGAGCAGCTGCTGGCTGAAATCAGAAAGTTTGCTATAGTTCCTACTGCAATTGTCCTGTGAAATCTCTTGTTTTGGGTGTTGCAGTGGGTGTTCCCCGCAAGTTCCACTTTAAATAACCACGGTACTCGCTTGGCACTCGGGCTGGTGATATGGAGGAAAAGGATTTACAGGAATATCAGGGCAAGGTTTTCTCAGAAAGGAAAAAAAAAAAATCAGAACACATCTTGTGCTGTCTGTTTTCATGGTACATGTATTTTCTTCTACCAGGAAAAGCAGCTGTGTAAAGGTCCATCAAGGCAACCTGTATTTTACAGTTAGATCATACACAGGATTCTTCACAGGATGATGTGATTTAATTTCAGCGATTTCAGCTGGTCACAGTTTTATCTCAGCCAGCATTTCCCAGAGGATCCACAGCAGGGATGAAGTGTGGTCCTGCACCTGTATAATTCCATAATTCTCTAGATAAACTTGTGCATGTGTTTAGGTGTGTCAATAGGTTTAAAAATACGTAATTATTTAAATCTGTGTATAATTTTATTGTATTGGCCACCTCAGTTTCCAAACTTATCTCCTTTCTTTACCCATTTCTCACTAAATACATGAGATAATAAAAATGAGGCAAATACCAGAGGCCCAGAGGAGGCCAGAGAAGAACTCCAGCCCTGAGAAAAGCTGGGATGAGAGTTCTCCATGGAGTGTGTAAATCAGAGCATGCTCCTTGACTGATGAGGATAAGAACTCTTTTTTTCTTTGGAGAGAAAAAATGCAGGAGGAAGAGCTGGTGGATGTGGTTTGATAGCAGATGAAAAAGCAGAGGCTGTGTGGGAGGAGGAGAGAGGGGAATGGGGCAACAGCTGAAGAGCAGAGGTAAGGAGCAAGGCTTAAACATGGAGAAAATAACTTTATTCCTGCATTTTCCAGCATTCCCTACAGCTGCTGGTTGTTATGTACATATCTCATAATTTTAGCTATAAAAATTTTGCTGCTTGGGGCTGGTGGTTTCACTAAAATGTGGGACGAGGTTGGGTTTTTACAGCTTGTTTTACTGAGAATCACTTTCCTGCTCTAGCGTGTGTTGTTTGTCAAGTCTGGACTAAATTGTGCTGCTGGATTTATCTAGGAAATGTTTTAGGAACTACTTCAGGAAACATTTCAAAATCCACTTCTTAATTTGTAAAAAAACCAAATGAATGTATAATTAAAATAATAGCAAAAGCCACGCCTTAGCAGGATCAGTATCGAGGAGATTTTAACGCGGATAAGAATCTTTTCTTCACATTGGGAGTATTAATTGTAATAAATTTATGATTCTTGCACGTGGTGAGAACTGAAATTTGGAGTTTAGATCATTTAGAAACCGAAGTCTTTTTGAAGAGTGTTCACAGATTGCTGAGTCTCAAAACTTTTGCTGGGCAAACAACTCCCATGCAAATTTTTAGTCGACTTCTTTCCCTTGAATATAGACTTCGGTAGAATTCCATTCTTAACAATTTCAGACAGAGAATCTAAATAAAAGTAAAGCTGTTTTTATTTGCTGAGGCAAAGAAAGCTATTATGGAGATATATATGGATATAATGTGGATTACTGAACAATTATGGCTCCTTTTTGTGTGATCATTTTTTGATGTTACACTCGTGACAAAGAAATGAATCACAATTTCTTTTGTAATTTACCATTCAACTGATGAATAGGTCATAACTTAGGAAGAAAAGGTTGCATTGGTCTCATTATTAAAATAATTTAAAGAAAGAGCAGCATTCAGTTGGAGAAAGTGTCTCGGTTTAAAGAGCTGTGCCTGGTGCTCCCTGCCTATGGAATAAAGTCGAGTTTTAGGAATTGAAAAACATCTTGAGATCCTCAAGAGTTTTAAGAACTATTTTGTGAGAACACGTCTCAGCATTTCCATGGAGCCAGAATCGATGAAAATCAATTCCAGGAGGTATTTCTGAAATTCTTTTGCTAAGATAAGGAAAAATAAATCGTGTTTTGATGCACGATTGTCAAGATCTAAATAAAAAATTGCATCTGGCATGTTTTGACTTTCGAACTTATTACATGAAGTGAGCAATTACCCGTGCATTTTTCTGGTCTGGAAGACATTTCTTCTTTCCAAGATGGAATTGTTGGTTATTAGGAGTAGTGAAAGTACCACAGCTCCCTGTCAGGATCAGCAGCTGCAGAGAGAACTTCTGTCTGGTTAATTTTCCATTTTTTAATTGTGTTTTAGGTGTTGGTATCTCAGTGCAGCTATTTGCTGATGGAAAAGAAAATACACTAGCTGAAAGCAAACAATAATTCTTATTTTTTCCTTCCTTAGAGAGAGGGGTACTTTTCTAAAGTTACCATAAGCAAATGAGCTGCAAATTAATAGAAATATTTGAATTTCCCGAGTTTTTATTAGAAAAAACAGGAGATATTTAAAGCTGTACTTCAGCCTTTAGAATGTTTCTGTCATTATTTTAAATGAATGTAGTTGGGAGCTTTTTTGCAAATATGGGAGGTTTTTGCTTCTACCTGGTGTAGCCATACTGATATGAATAAGGCATATTAATATTAATATATATTGATAATAACATATTGATATTAAAACACGTGGGAGGGTAAATCTAGGGTGTGGTGTTCCAGCCCAGTGGTGTTTCTGAATAGACAGAAAAGATAAGGATTTGCTTTTGATGTCTCTGCAGCACTTTTGGAGGTGGGAATGGACTTTTCCTTCAACATTTTCAAGCTTTTTTCTATCCTACACAACCCACTCTGTCTAATTAGCAGCCCAGCATTAGCAAATCAGGGATTTTTGAACTGCATTAAACTGTATCATAATTATTGCTGCCCTCATTGATCCATATAAAACAATTTCTCCATCTGTTCAAGGACTTTCCTTCCTCTTGGGAACATTTGATAATTTGCTGGTAGAATTTCACTTTCACAGGCACTGTCACAATCTTGATTTTTTTCCGGTAGTTTGACAAACTGAAAGCACGAATCAAAACTCAAAATTAAATAATTGTTTTGCTCTCAGTTTCCTGTTTCCCCAGCAATTGCATTCAAGAAACAGATCTAAACTGTCCTTATTTAAGTAAGGATAAATTAATGACTGAATGTCACGTATTGATACAGATTTTGTCTGCTCTGAGTGCATTATTTTGTGTGTAACTATTCTGGAAGTGCACTTTAAACTCCTTTTTTTTTGCATTTTAGTACTGGTTGGAGTAATCCCTGAAACTTTTTTCTTCAGGACTATTTATTTTTAGAAGTTACTTCAGTTTGGGACTATTTGTTAGAATATAATGACTTTCAACAAAGTTGGTTTGTATTTAATCAGTTAAAAGTTTATCTTTGGCGTGGGTTTGGGGTAGAATTAAAAATTTTGGATCGTTTTGTGGCACAAAAAAGAAAAATAGCCAAGGTCAGGACAGCCTTACAAAAGCAAGGACTGAAACAAAAACACTTCTGAAGTCGGGAACCTGGACAGAACAAAGTGAAGTGAATCCTTGTCTGGATCAATACTAAATTTTAGTGGGAAAAATCCTCTTTTTTAGGTGTGCAATTCAGATGAGTGTTAAAAAATGAAAGTGAGAGTAGTTTGCAGGCACTGTGGTTTGATTTTAATCAGCTTGAGTTCTCTTTGGGCTGTGCTTTGGTGAAGTGTTGCACTTTGGATTAACTCCTGATCACAGTGGTAGAGCACAGATATCTGCAGGGACAGAAACAGGTGGTTATCCTCAGAAAAAAGTCAGGAGAATCCAAAATCCTGCAGAATAAAGAATGTGCCATTGTCAGAAAGGCTCCTTCCTGCCCGTGTTTGGGTCTGCACAACAATTCTCATGCACTGCCTCGGCCTTGGATCTGTCCTTAGTTGATTCTTTGAGTGCCTTTTTTCCCAAAATCCTGAATTTCGGTGCTGAGCTTTGACTTTGGGTGTGGAAATCCAAATGCGGTCTTGTGGAGTAGGAGCTCGTGGCGTGTTCGATGTGAGGCAGACCCTGTGTTTGTTCCATAAATTTGGCCTTATTTCTGTGAGGATTAAGTAAGTTTTACGTCCAGCTTTAAAGGACAAATGAAATTTGAGGCATTTCTTTCCCCATTTCTCCTTGAAATAGTTTCAGCTCCCTACAGAGGCTCTGGAGCTCGTTCTTGGATCCTTAAATCCAGCATAGGATTGGATCTCCATCTTCCTGGACTTCGTCTGAGGGAAAAATGTTTTGCTCTAAACAGGGTTCAGTTCTAGCAAGAAAAAGTGTTCAATCTGAAAAGGCTGGAAAATTGGAAATTAATTACAACAGGTTAAAAACCACACAGCTGGGATAGCTGGAAATGGAATTTGTATCATCCACTCTCACAGCTGAGCGTTGTGTGAATATTTTGTTTAAATACTGTGTTTTGAACCACATTTTGTAAGAAAAATTTATTAATTTCTGATGAACTGGACCTCAGTGAGGCTTCTTTCAGGGTTCTCCATTTGGTATCTAAATTTTACATTGGTGGATATGTATACGATGTATTTTTGAAGCTTCTTTGATACTCTGCTAGATAAAAAGCAAGATTATTTACCCTTTTGTAACTTGATTTTAAACTTCTTTTTTAACTTTATTTTTATTACTTGAAAAGAAATAATCCCATGCTGTCGTGTTAATTATTTTAAAATACCTTTGATTAGCAAAGAGATCTTAAATGAAAGTTAGTCAGTGTTAGCTTAATACCGGGTTTTGTCTTCGGAGCAGGACAAGAGCCTGAGCGTATTCCTGCCATTAGAGCGTATCATTCCCAATAAATCCTTCCTTTCTGAGATGTTCCTTTTGCAGTTTACAAACCACTCTGTCAACCTGGGTGTGTTTTAGAGAGGAATACAAAATCCAAGGTCCACGTTGAACATCGACCGTGCAGTTTTGGGGTCGGGGCCGTGCTGTAATCCCCGAGTCGTGGTCCTTGTTGAAAACGTGTTGTGGTTTCACCTTAATATTTCATAGACATTTCTTCAGCTCCAAAACCCCTCCAGTGTGACAGAGTGGGGAGGTTTGGTGTTTTTTTTTTTCCATCAGAAGAGGTAAAAATGAGGTCCAGCTGAAAGCTTGTTGGGGTTTTAAAAGCGTGTTTGCAGCGCTAAGAGGAGGATCTTTGGCTCCTGTGCTGCTATTTCATATTCATGAACACTAAATTCATTCACATTTGATGTGCGTAACCCTGCTGAAAGGCAAAACAAACCTTCAGCTAAGAATTGGGTATTATCAGCGCGAAGAAAAAATATTTTCTTAGCTTTTATTTACTTTAATCATTCTGCTGCTAATTCCAAGATTTTCAACAAACAGTTTTGTTGTTAGTTTAAAAAAAAAAAAAAAAAGGGTTGGTACTAAATAAAAATAGGATTTTGTGATAGCTGTTTAAGTTTTAGCTGCTGAATATATTGCATCTAATTTATTGCCCTATTAGCTGAGAACAAAATTCTTCTGTATTTTTTCCCTAGTCCATACAGAATACTTTTGAGAGTAATTTAATATATATGCGTCCAGCGTTTTAAGAGTAGATTTATATCTTAATTTATTCTTCCAAACATGACTTTGATTATATAATTTAAAAAAAAAAAAGAACCCACTTTAAGATGCATAATGCTCGGATTTTAGGGCAAAAGTGGAATGTCTTTTCCTTTCTGCTTGGCTTATTTTTAGCCCAGTTACACACAGGTTTAATTTACCGTAGGCTTTTCCTTCAGAAAAAAAATAACAATTTTGTTGCAAAGTAGGTGTCACGAAGAATTAAACGCCCGAGCCGTAATTTCTCACACCTTTTTCTGGTAGGATAAATCAGCACCTCGCTGAGCTCTGATTTATCAGCCTTTTTGTGAAGTGTTACCTTGATGATGTTGTGTCAAAGGAGGACCTTGTTCCTCTGGGTCCTTTCCCCTCAAAAAGCAGATTTATGGGCTGGGGCAGCCGACGTGTCCCAATTACGCGGCTGTTGTGGGACCAGTTCCCCTCTCAGAGCTGCTCGTGGATTTCTGAGATTCAAAGCTGCACGCTGGTAAATGAGATTTTTGCCCTGTGATTTTTGGTATTCTTTGCTTTAAACTAAAATTTTATTATTTGGTGATGCTGAGCCTAAACTCGTTTTTTTCTGCGTAACGCGTCGACGGTGCGTTCGTAATAAATTAGAGAATCCTTATTTTACTGTTGTATGTGGATATAGAGCTGACTTAGCACTAATAAAACATTTTAGAATATTTTAACACAGCTCCATTTTGGTTTTCTTTTAACCACAAGACACAGACTGAAGGGTAAATTCCATTTGTTGCAGAAACCTCGAGTAGGCCTCAAAATCAGCGCAGGCCATGAGAAATGAGCGCAGTGTTCTAAAACCCCGCTCCATCAAATTAAGGGGTTTTTATAAAACCCTGCTCCATCAAATGAAGGAGTTTTTATAAACCCTGCTCCATCAAATTAAGGAGTTTTTGTTTAAGTAGACTGTTGGGCTAAAAAATTCTGGTTTTAGCAGAAACCTCGAGTAGGCCTCAAATTCAGCACAGGCCACGAGAAATGAGCGCAGTGTTCTAAAACTCTGTTCGGTCAAATTAGGGAGTTTTTATAAAACCCTGCTCCATCAAATGAAGGAGTTTTATAAACCCTGCTCCATCAAAGTAAGGAGTTGGTTTTTTTTTTGTTTAAGTTGACTGTTGACTAAATAATTCTGTTTGTAGCAGAAACCTCGAGTAGGCCTCAAAATCAGTGTGGGCCATGAGAAATGAGTGCAGTGTTCTGAAACTCTGCTTGGTCAAATTAGGGAGTTTTTATAAAACCCTGCTCCATCAAATTAAGGTGGTTTTATATAACTCCATCAAATTAAGGAGTTTTTGTTTGAGTAGACTGTTGGGCTAAAAAATTCTGGTTTTAGCAGAAACCTCGAGTAGGCCTCAAATTCAGCACAGGCCACGAGAAATGAGCGCAGTGTTCTAAAACTCTGTTCGGTCAAATTAGGGAGTTTTTATAAAACCCTGCTCCATCCAATTAAGGAGTTTTTATATAACTCTACTCCATCAAATTAAGGAGTTTTTGCGTAAGTAGACTGTTGGGTTAAAAAATCCTAGTTTTAGCAGAAATCTCAAGTAGGCCTCAAAATCAGTGTGGGCCACAAGAAATGAGCGCAGTGTTCTAAAACTCTGCTCGGTCAAATTAGGGAGTTTTTATAAACCCTGCTCCATCAAATGAAGGAGTTTTTATAAACCCTGCTCCATCAAATGAAGGGGTTTTTTTGTTTAAGTAGACTGTTGGAATATGGTTCCCTTCCCAATGTCATGGGGTTTTTTTTCCCGCATGTACAGATTTTTTTTTTGTCTTTTTTGTTTTTTCCAGCTACGCTTTCAGTTCTGGCTGACGTTTAGCCTTTGACCCAGGCACTTTCTTACAATAAACAGTTTGTTGATGAGAGCAGCTGCTGGCAAGATTGTTTCCAGACTGTTCTGCTGCAGCTGAGCAAGGAAGGAAGGGAAGCAAAAAATCTGGGATGCACCTTACGGCCTCCTCCTCCTCCCCCTCCTCCTCCTCCTCCTCCTCCTCCTCCTCCTCCTCCTCCTCCTCCTCCTCCTCCTCCCCTCAGGTCTGGTTTATTCTGAGCAGACCTCTTAACACCTCTTCCCATCCTTCTTCTGGCATCCCAGTTCCCAAATGGCACACGCTGCTAAAGCCAGGAGAGATGCAGATGTAACAAACTCGACATGAAGACCGTAATTAATTTCTTTCTGTGTTATTTTTAACCTGTTGGCTCTCCATTTTTCATCATTTTCTCCACAAAAAGTGACATCCTGACTTACTTTTCGTCAGTCATTGAATCCTGACCTGGGCCCTGCTGCCTTGCCCGTTGGAGAAATGAATTTTCTGCCTACACACGGTGCTTTTTAAAGCTAAATTTAATTTCGGATTCCGATTTAGGCAGGGATTTATGAGCAGTTGCTGGACGTGTAGTCCGGGAACGGGTTGAAATCTAAGATGCTTCGTGTTCAAAGCAACGGGGCTGCAATAAAAGGGATAAGGATACCTTGCAGCACTTTGTTAAAAATCTTTCCCTTTTTTGGGTGAAGTATTCCACGTATCAGTTGGGCAAATGGATCCACTGCTCTCCGTGGCTGTTTCTGCTGAGATGATGCACTCATGTTTATGTAATGCAATACTTGTTTTTAAAAACACACCGAAGAGTGGAGACAAAAATAAGGCACTTGACTAAGTCTCTGGAATGATCTTTCAGAAATGATGAGCTTTCTTCTGCCTCTCTTCAGCTCAATAACCACCCAAACCTCTGGAGACTCCTAAAAATCAGCGTGGTTGGGAATTCATCAAAGTTACCAACCCCTGGCATCTTTCTAAATGTTCTTTGTGCAGGCAAAAATCTCCTGCACTACGCCGTGTCTCAGTGTAGGAAATATAAAAATATTGTTAATAAACTGAAACAGATTTCCAGGCTGTGCAGAATGCTGGGAATGCACGGCGAGTACCAGCCAAGGAGCTCCAGTTCACGAGAACATGAAATGAAAATGTGCCTCAGTTGTAGGACAATAAAATCTTTATGAAGTTCTTCAGGCCACGGGGAAAGGAGGGAGTGGAGAAATGGGGATTTAAAAGGTTTTCACCCGGTGAGCTAAAACACCACTGGTGGAAATAATGGCCTGGAATTAACTGTGAACAGTTAATATTAAGAGTTTTCTAAATGTTTCCTAAAAACTGGATTAATTTGAGTACTTCTTGTATTTCCAAACAGATTCTGAATGTGTTGCAAAGAGGTTTTTGTGTTTAAAAGTTGTATTTGTTCCCTTTGTTTCAGCTGTTACAAAATCCATCTCCAAGCTTGCACTTCCTAAAGTCTGGAAGGGCAACAGTGAGGACTCCAGGCGTGGATTTACAGTTTGGGAATGTTGTTAAATATTAATTACATTATTTTTTATTTTTATTTTTATTTTTATTTTTATTTTTATTTTTATTTTTATTTTTATTTTTATTTTTATTTTTATTTTTATTATTAACTGAGATCTAATACCTGTTCTTCATCCTCTCCACTTTCTCTGTGATCACACAAGATGATCTTTCCTCATTTCTCCATCAAATTTTTGTGTTCTGGTTTCTTTCCTGTCTCATTTTTCCATCTTTTCCTGAAGGAAAAGTCACTGCTTCACTTTTAAGGGAAAACAGTTTATTTTAATGAAAACTTGAGGTAATAAACTTAATATATAATATTTTACAAAGCCTCATTAAAGGGTCAGGTTTGAAATTAATAAGGATGGCAGATAACGTTGTTTTTCCTGCTTATTATGTGTATTTACAGCAAGTAAATAGATATATAAATATATATATATATATATAAAACATATGGTTTTTAGATTTTATTTTTGGTCATGTTCAATATTTTTTCAGTTGGATCAAAGAGATGCTATGGAAGTTCTCCATAATTTAAATTTAAATTAATTAAATGAATTAATTAAATTTAAATTTAAATTATGTTAATTTTAATTTAACACCCTGAAACCTGCAGGGCTGTTGAGCAAAGCTGTGTAAAGACAAGGAGGAAATGGAGATTTTTTTTGCCTGGATATGTGAATTTTTATATTTCAATTTGAACTCAAAGGCCAACTCTTCATTAAAATATTTCCTTTTCTATCAGTGCTAATTGAGAATCCGTAGGGATGAAATAGATACCTTTGGGATCCTGTTTGAACTGTGTAATACTCCCTTGGGAACAGGTAATTCTGGGGAAAGAAAAGCAGATTTTAGTCACATTGAAGGTGTGATGTCTGGTTTTGCTCCAGACAGTCTCCTCTAAAAATTTAGTGCTTTATTCCTGTGTAATCTTCAATTGCTTGCAGTTTAAAAATATAAATATATATTTAAAAAAAAATATATATGTATATGAGATTTAATCACTTCATCAGCTGATAATACAAGAATCAACTGCAAACTTCCTAAAAATACAAGTAGTTCATTGGAAATCATTACAATTTATGCAAAGGAATGAAAAAAGGTTTTAAAATCATGCTTTATGTTTCCAGAAATTGAATATTTGGCCTCGCTTCACAAGCACAGCTGAAGGACAGTATTTTAATCCCAATATTGAGTGTTCAGGTAGATCATCATGGTTCAAATCATCTCCTTTTCCCTCACCAGGGAGGAGGGAGCTGGTGGAAAATATTGGGTTTATGGCATTGTGTTTTTAGCTTTCATTTCGTTTCACCTCCATGTTTTTAATAGGAACCAAATGAATTTAGGCTGGGAGTGAATTTTGTCTTAACAAAGAATTCCATTGATTGGGAGTTTCAATCCCATCCTTGGAGTTTGGTAGGAAAGAGCAGCTCCCAAACCTGCCCAGTGAGAGATGAATTGCATTTATTACATGAACATACAGATAAAAATAAAAAAAAAACAAAACCAACCCATCCAAATCCTATCTGTATAAACAGATTGTAAGAATAAAATCTTGGATTTGGGTTTATTTTCAGCCATTCTGACTGGGAGTTCCTGTGCTCGGTGCAGAACTCTCGTGGTTTGACAGAGCCCAGGTGCAAAGAAAATCTTCTCCATCAGGAGCTGTAATTTTGTGTTATTTTATCCTACAGCAGAGAGGGGTCCACGTGCAGCTGGTTTTTGTCTCCCTCTCCCCTCCTTGTTCAACCCCAACCTCTGAGTGAGCGCTGGGGGAAAAGTGAAACTTAATGATTATGAAATTAAAAAAGAATTTTCAGAACAGCAGAAGCAAACTTGTGTTACGGAGCAGTTTCTGCACACACCTGACCAAACTTAAAATCGTGGCAAGCAGACATGAAATCATAAATAAAATCCAGATTTTGCTCTTCCTTCTTTGTGTTGCAATTCCCACAATTTGTGCTGGTGAGTGCAGGAGCTGAGGGTCTGTGGTGTGCAGTAGCTTGATTTGGGATTTCTGGGAATTTTGGGAGTTCATGTCCTTTGCATCTCCCTTCTTGCTCAGAACAATTTTTCATTCAGTGCCACTCTCAGTCTGACAATGAAAATCCTCCTGGTGTGTCCCTGGAAATTCCCAATCTCCCCTTGCTTCTCTTTAAAGGATTTACATTGAGCTTTGGAGTGTGGAGAATTTATTAGTGAGAGGTGCTGGGTAATTTTGTTGGTGCAGTGCTTTTCTACTTTTGGTAACTGCCTTTTTAAATCATGCATCAAAATTACATTTTTTACCATTCAAAATATAAGTAGAAACATTTTCTCCTTATAAATATTAAACTAGTAGATTAATATTTTAACTGTGAAAAGCTGAGTAGCTTTTTTGTCACTGAGTTGTTTGGTTGGGGTGTGAAATTTAATTCTTACTTGGAGAAAGAAGGGAATACCTTTGCCTTAGAGAATATCTCTGCCTTAGGGAATGTACATGTGGAAAGTGTGACTTGAAGAAAAATCTCACTGTTTTATAGGAAATTATGGCTTTAGGATGAAGGAGAACAGGATTAAAATAGATATTGGGAAGAATTTGTTCCCTGGGAGGGTGGGGAGGCCCTGTCACCGAATTCCCAGAGAGGTTGTGGATTCTCCATCTCTGGAAGTGCCCAAGGCCAGCTTGGACAGGGTTTGGAGCAGCCTGGGACAGTGGAAGGTGTCCGGGATGGGACTGGATGATCTTTAAAATCCCTTCCAACCCAAGCCATCCCGTGGTTCTGCAATTCTACAGAATTAAATTAAGGTTGACTTAGACTCCCCTGCCCAAAGCTGCTGAGTAACACTTTCAGAATTTATTTGTGCCACCCTGCAACGAGTTCAGTTATTGTATTTACAGAGTGTGTCGCTGGTAGGTTGGGAAATGCAGATTTTCCATGATCCTGGGTGTGTGAGGAGCTGCAGATCCTGTCAGAGCCTGAACACAGAACAGCTGCAGCTTCTGGGATTCCACAATCATTTAAATCTTAGAGCAGCATCTTCCAGGATTCCCATATTGGCCAGGGAGAGCCGTGTCCAGCACTTTGGGTGTTCCCAGAGGTGTCCAGGAGCTTCCTGAGCCAACACTTCAACGTGTCAGTGGCCACCAGAGGCTGCTGCAGAACGGCAGATGCTGCTGGAATAGCAGAGCTTGGGAATTCCAGCTGGATCCTTGAGTTTAACCGCTCAGATCTGACATGATTGTATTCCTTTTCAATGGACTGACAGCAGAAATTAATCCTGACTTTGTCTATAAATTTATTTCATGGTACAATAATGTTGTTTTTTCTGTGCCAATATAATTGTGGGGACCAGAACTCACAGCATCCCTGTTCCTGGAGCTTTGTGTGAGGGAAGTTCTTACAGTAAAAGGTAATTTTTCTCCTGTGAACAGCATCTGAAACTTTGTTAAACATGCAAAGCCATATTTTCTTAGGAAGCTGCTGCAGAACAGCAGATGCTGCTGGAATAGCAGAGCTTGGGAATTCCAGCTGGATCCTCAGGTTAAACCACACAATTCTGACAGAATTATTTTCCTTTTCAATGGACTGGCAGCAGCAATTAACCCTGATTTCATGTATAAGTTTATTTCATGGTACAATAATGTTGTTTTTTCTCTTCCAATATAATTGTAGGAACCACAGCTCACAGCATCCCTGTTTCTGAAACTCTGTGTGAGGGAAGTTCTTACAGTAAAAAATCATTTTTCTCCTGTGAACAGCATCTGAAACTTTGTTAAACAAGCAAATTCATATTTTCTTAGGAAGCTGCTGCAGAACGGCAGATGCTGCTGGAATAGCAGAGCTTGGGAATTCCAGCTGGATCCTCAGGTTCAACCACACAATTCTGACAGAATTCTTTTCCTTTTCAATGGACTGGCAGCAGAAATTAACCCTGACTTTGTCTATAAATGTATTTCATGGTACAATAATGTTGTTTTTTCTCTTCCAATATAATTGTGGGGACCACAACTCACAGCATCCCTGTTTCTAGAACTTTGTGTGAAGGAAGTGATGCCTTTTTCTGGTCTTAGGAAATAAAGGCTCAGACAGGGTCAGAGGGTTGGGGGTTGTTTCCCTCGGTATTTTAATAGGATCCCATTCCATGGCTTCTGCCGTCCAGGTAGAACACGCCGCCAAAGCCTCGTCCCCTCAATTGGGGGGGACAATTAAAGACTCTACTCA
This sequence comes from Eopsaltria australis, assembly GCA_034509425.1. NCBI lineage: Eukaryota > Metazoa > Chordata > Aves > Passeriformes > Petroicidae > Eopsaltria > Eopsaltria australis. Next base: position 104,300 of record JAVTVJ010000992.1, read on the forward strand.
TTAGCAGATCTACCAGGAGGGCCCAATAAGGGGCCTGGGTGGGCTCACTTCTAGTTTACAAAATCTGTCCTACTAGGAGACCTTGAGGGCTCATGAAAACAGAGTGTTTGGTCTCTAACTCTCCGTGGTTCCAGGGGTGTTTGGTCTCTAACTCTCCGTGGTTTCAGGGGTGTTTGGTCTCTAACTCTCCGTGGTTTCAGGGGTGTTTGGTCTCCCGGCCCTATAAACACCATGAAACCAGGCTGAGCTATCACCTAAAGCATCACAAGTGTGCATGCTGATACTTGTGAATGTAGGGAACAGTGTAAGAAATATTCAGGAGAAAAGCAGAAAAAATCCTTCAGGCATCAGAAGTTCTTACAGTAAAAATGAATTTTTCCACTCTGACCAGCTCTTGAAACTTTGTTAAACATGCAAACCTGTATTTTCTTAGGAATTTGTAAAAATCCCATCCTTGATTATGTGTTTGGTTTTTTGATCAGCTCAATAAGCACGTGGACATTATGGGGGAAAATTGAGAATTATACACAAATAAGAATTCTTAAATGGTTCAGTATGTGCTAGAAGCAGTGAAATCAAGAAGTTTCCCTAAAAATCTATGGGGAAAAATCACTTGAAATAATACACTCAGGAGGATAAATGATTGGAATTGTGTGGCATGTTTATAACATTGGAACATCACACAGAAAAAGGTATTTTGTTCTTTTCAGAAAAGCTTCTGTGGCAAAAACACATCAGAATTTCTAACACAGCCTCGAGCACTTTCATTATTTATTGACAACGTCACCACACTTTAATCACCTTTATTTTGCAACTTAATTTCTGTAAACCCATCTTTAGGTGAGTTAAAATGCTGTTTCTGTGTGTAGGACTTGCACATCCAGCTCTGCTGAGTGAATTTCTGGGTTTGGAAAGCAACAGGAAAACGCTCTGTGATTAAGCACAGTTTTTCCATGTTCTCCCTGACAGAAATGAAAGCTGTAATTTTTCTAAATATCAGTTACAGCCACTCAGTTACTGTGGGGATGTAAAACAAGTAGGATAACGTGTAAGGAATTTATTTAGTCTGTCAGAGCTCTGCTGTTACACCAAGGGAAGGTGCAAGTCAAAAGAAATGCTCACAAAACCTTTAATCATCATCACATCATCATTTTTGATGCATAGCAAAAAAAATTAAAAAAGAGGAGGGAAAGGAAATATTTAAAGATATTTTATCCAAGAATTTCGACAGAAAACATTCAGGGGGAGCTTTAGGAAAGCAAGAAATGAGGAGTAATTTCTGAGTCTGTGAAATTTGAGAGCAGGGGGTGGAAAGTCCAGAGGAAGGTGTCAGGAACAGGAGCACTTCTCTCATGCCTTCTCCAGGTGGAACAGTGGGATGTGGAAAAGAGGAGTTGTTCCTTGCATAGGGAACTGTTTATGGGAAGTTTGCTCTCAATTTGGGATTTGTGGGTTTTGAAGAGTTGGGTTGGAGCTCAGAGATCTCTTGTTCAAGGGCAGGAGAGCCTTCAGATAGGAAATGTACTCCAGTTCCCAGATCCAGCAGTGATGGGAATGAGGGGTGTGTGTTTAGTCAGGACCTTTTTATTTAAAAATCAGATCTCTTCCTCTTGGAAATTTGAGGGCAAGAATCACCAGTGCCTTATTTTCAGTTGAATTGAAACCACAATTTTTTTTTGTGGTTTCATACATCATAGAAGAGCTTTGACTCTTGGAAATTTCCTGAACAAGAAGAAGTCCCAGAATCTGTGTTTGTGGCTGTTCCTAAAGACATGGCAAACATTTCATAGCAAATCTCTCAAAGTAGAATTAGTTATCTCCAGAAAGAGTGAATGTGGAACTTTCTGGATGTCATTGGCTACTAATAGTATTAAATTATCCCTTAGCTGAAGGTCTGAGCCATTTTAGCAGATACTCCACTGAGAAATCAGAAAATGGTTTTTTTTTAACTGCTGGTTTAGCCTTTAAATTGAGTCTTAGTGATGGACTAAAGGGCTTCTTCCAGCAGAGCATCTCAGCACGCTGAGAAACCTGGGTGATGAAGATGAGAGCGTGCACTCCATGCTGCAGGGTGTAGGAAGGCACCTACAAACCCTGCTACAGAGAAAAATTAAACTCAGTTAATCTGCAAAGGAGCATGGTCTCAACTCTAGGACAGAGCCAAGCAATCAGGCCAGGCTGGGCTAGAACAAGCACCAGAACTTGATCTTCAGAGAGGAAATTAAGTTAATTTCTGTGTTTTGAAGTAGATGATTTCTTGAATAAAAATATTTTTGGAAGAACCTTTGTGTGTTTTTACACGGTGTGATCTGTATTTCTCATTTTATCACCCTTGCCTGCAGGAAATCCATCTTGCTTTCCTGAAGTGGCTGGAGGGGAACGTGGATGCTGAGGGATTGAGAGCATCCAGCAAGGTGTCCCTGAAATTTGTGTCGTCCTGTGAGCCCAAGGTGGAGGTGACCCCGTCCCTGATGCCGGTGATCACGGAGATGGGGAGCTTCTCCTCAGAACATTTCAGCCTCAAGACCTATCAGGAGAATCTCCAAACCAAGAAGCTGGGGAAGATCCTTCTTTTCACTGAGGTCACCACATCAACCATGAATCTTCTGGATGGGTAAGATGGAGATCCTGAATTAACTTTCATTTTGGGAATTTATAATTATGGTAACACACAATGTCCAGAAAGAAACTGGGCACAAAATACAGAGCTTTGTGTTCATGGGGTATTAATTGATAATATATAAAATACTGAGCTATAAAGGGTGGGGAAAGCTGAGCGGGAAAACTTTTTGCTTGGTAGTGGAGTTTAGTTTTTATTCCTCTTAACATCACTGTAAGGAAATTTAATTGAATAAATATTCATATTTAGGAGATGAAATACATTCTCTAGAGCAAGTCATTTTCTAAGCCTGTTATTTGAGAGAAGTGATACCAAGCAGTTTGTGCCCCTAATTTTACCATTTCTGTTTTCTCTCATTTCTTTTGCTGAATATTCCACTAAAAAAGCTCCTTAGTGCTTGGATTGGGTTTTTAAAACCTGGATTAGGCTTCTGGTAGAGGTTCTTTCATCATCACACAGATGAGCCTTGTGAATGAGCTGGGGGATATCTTAGAGGAGGTTGTTCATTGGAGTTGAAATGGGATTAAGTGATAGGAAAATCACAGTTCCTAAATCTCAGCTTGGAGTCTGGGTACAAAGGCTGCACTGTTGTGTTTAGTGGAACTCTGATGGAAAAAAAGTGGTTTTGGGAAGTTGTTGCTCTTCAGGACAGAAACTCTAAGCCAGCAGCTGTAAACTCGTGTGGCAGCTACTTTTGAATATCAGGGTTAATTAATCTGCAGAAATTGCAGATGAATTTTACAGGTGAAAAACAACCTCAGGAATTTTGTTTGGGATTTTTTTCTTTAATCGAGATTAAATTGCCTTGAGTTTTATTGTCAGTGCTGAGTTAACCAGCAATAACAGCTTCAGTTCTCAGCCTGAGAGCCTAAATTGCAAATTATGGACAAATACAAATTTCAATTCCAAGCTATTCCCTGTGTCCACACATTAAAAAAATGTTGCTGTCTAATTTTGCCAATCCTCTTCCCCAGATTAACATCCTGCAGCTGATTTTGCAGTGGCTTTTGGTGAGATGGAGATTTGTTAATTTGATAAGAGGCCAGGAAGATTTATTGTAATAGAAATTCAGTTATTTGTAGCATTTGCTTCTTCATTTTTAGTGCTCACAGCATGTCCAGCCCACAGGCTTGAAGAAATTGGTGATAATTGAATAAATCAAGAGGTTTCTTCCCTCACAGTTGGTTTTGGTTCTCAGTGACTTCATTCCAACATCTCAGCAAAATGAACTGTTTAATTCAGGGTTTTGTGATTCGGTTTGGATCAAAGCTAAATAGAATCTGACCAATTTATGAATAATTGATGAATTATCAAGGCAAGGGAGATAAGAGAAGGGGTCTTGGTTTTTCAGTTGTGTTTAATGGTTGTTTTTTTTTATTAAATAATCTAAATATAATGAAGCCATTACAGATGTAGGTCTTCAAGATTCCCCCATCTTGATGAGGCTTAAATAGTTAATTTTCAGGTAAGTTGTAAACTACAGGTCCTGACTTTACATATCTTATGCTGAGAAGATGGTCCTAGACAGTTTATAAATTGAATTATTAATTCATTAATAATCTATCTTAGATTAAATTTATCTTACAAAAAGACCTTTGTCTTATTAAGTTAAAATATTTGACTAAAGTATTATGGTGGATGTTGTAAGTACTGTGTTGTCGTGGATAATAGGATGATGCAATCCTTGTGATTTGCAGTTCTGTGAAGAGCTTGAGATTTAAATGATAAAATTATGATGCAAACTGAAATGGAAATTGATGCAAAAATCAGGTAATTTTTATTGAGGGAAAAAGTTACCAGATTTTTAAGGTGCTTGCAAAGGAACCAATCTGAATTTGTTAGGATGTGTGTGTGGTGCTTGTGTCTAATTGCCAGTTCTGAATGAAAGGAAAACACATCTCAGGAAAAACAAATTTATTTGCTAGAAGAAAAAATAGTTACTTATTGATCCTTTAGGATTCCCAGGAAAACATTGCAACACTTTCTTTGTGTAATCAGGCATTACATGATGGACTCTGTTAGGGTCTCCTCCAAATTTTACCGAGTTTTGATGGTTAAAAATACGATGTAGACACTTCAAGAACTTAATGACTGGGATTTGTCATGAAGTAAATTATTTAATGAGCAGATTATCAAAAAAAATTCAGCATTTAACTTTGGTGACTTCACATTTTCTCATTCCTCTCCCACCAACTGGACACCAAACCTTTGCCTCCTTTTTCCACTTCCCCAAACATCTGTACCCCCCAAAAATGAAGAGGTGGAAGGGGGAAAAAGGGGGCTGGAATTAATTTAATGGCTGAGCAACCTCACAGTAGAGAAACAGCCGGAGCCTAATAGGGGCCTTTGTCTGCATTTCCACCCTGGCTGAGAACGTGCCAGTCAAAAGTCAGGCAGCAGGAACAGGTGGGAGCTATTAGACCTGTCATAAAGTTTGAAAAATTGATTCTGGAGGCTGAGGGAATAGATTGGACTTGACAGTGTTGTCCTAAAGATTCTAAGGGAAAAGTTGTGTCGTTTTAATTTGGGATCCCTTGATTGTTCATTAGCTCTCCAGATGGTGCTTGGGGCATTCGGTGCTCACTGTACTGTCCCTGGCCTGCATTTGTGTGTTCTGAGGTCACAGCAGAGTGGGAATTCACCTGTAGGTACCCAAAATCAAATGGCATCGGCCTAATGGTCAGATAAAAATTCCTTAAAATGTCATATGTTGTTTTAAATGGTCAATATTCCTTCTCTGATTTCATGTTGAAACTTCTTTCAGGCTGTTTTTTAAAGCATTGCAGTTTTTATTTCTCAAACTGAAATTTCAAACTTGAAATTTCCCCAAACATTAGAATCTTGGTTTTTGCTCTAGAAGGATATTCTTCCTGTGAGTTTCAGAGACCTTTTCTTCCCGGCTGTTTATCCCAATGCCCCACCTGACCAGGTTATCCCTGCCAGAATCAGTTCCACTTTCTGTGGCTCCTCAGAGCATCCCTGGGAGTGCAGGTTTTAAACTGAAACCATTGTCCCCAAATATTAGATCTTAAATTATTAATATTTCTCCTGTGATTTCATGCTAAAACTCATTTCAGGCTGTTTTTTAAAGCATTGCAGTTTTTATTTCTCAAACTGAAATTTCAAACTTGAAATGTCTCCAAATATTAGAATCTTGTTTTTTGCTCTAGAAGGAGATTCTTCCTGTGAGTTTCAGAGATCTTTTCTTCCCAGCTGTATATCCCAATGCCCCACCTGACCAGGTTATCCCTGCCAGAATCAGTTCCACTTTCTGTGGCCCCTCAGAGCATCCCTGGGAGTGCAGGTCTTAAACTGAAACCATTGTTTTTGAGGCTGCTTTAGTGCTACAAGTGTTATATTATACACACACACTCATTACACTCATAAGAGTTGAGATTAACAAAGAAATATTTCTTTTTCTAGTATTTCTGCACACTCTAATTGGCTGGAATGGTTACATGAGCATTTCATTAAAATTAAATTAATTAGGTATAAATTTCAGTTTTATGCTTTATCTTAGATCCTGTTTCAATATTTTAGTTGGCAGAAAATTTGATTTACACGTGACTAAGCCAGCAAGGGATGTATTCTGCACGAAATGCCATCGTGGATCCCTTTCCCCCAGTATATAAGAAGCACAAAGTGCCATTGTTAGGGAAAGTTTGACACAAAAGTGGTGAATTTTAGTGGAAGTGAAATGTGGGCTGGGGTTCCTTTCATAACTGCTGAATAGGAAATTTAAATAAAATGTCAGTTGAGAATAAACAATTTCCAAACAGCTAAAAGCTTTGCAGGAGAAGATCTTTTCCTTTGTTGGTGCCCTTTTATTTTTCAAGATTTATGTTGTTGAATGTTGAAAAATTGAACTGCAGCTCTAATTTTGGGAAGTGGGCAGGAAGCCTCATTTTATTTGAAAACTCTTGGTTGAGTTTTCAAATAAAATTTGGATTGAGCTGATGCAGGTCTGAGTTAAGGAAAACCAGTTTGTAATTGAAGGAGAAGGGAATGGCACTTCAGGGGCAAACAGGCTGAGTTTGACAAACGGTGTTAGGGGCTGGGGGATTTTTAATTTGGTTTTCAGATCCTTGTATTGTTTTACTCCTTGCACCTCGGTGATCCCTCTTATTCTCCACTGAAACTGTATTTTTAAGAAACTGAATGATTGGGATGAACTTTAAGACCACTTCCCACCCAAAAAGTTCCATGATTCTGTGATAATCTTCATGTTTTAGCATGGTGAGACTCTCCTAGCACATTATTAGCCTGCTAAAAATGAGTATTTTATCAGCAAAATGAGTATTTTATCACCCACATTACCAGTTTGTATAAATTAACCCTCTCCACCATCCTCCCTCAGGAGTTTTGGTTGGGGAGTTGGAGAACACCAACTCCAAGGAAGGATTCTTCCTTGCAGGAAAGGTGTCTTTTTCTCAGGATAGAGGAAATTTAAATAGGAAATTAAAAAACCATGTGCTGTTCCATAGGTCAGATGCATTTAAACACTATACTCTATTCTCAATCTTTTCTGCAGCTAAATAACCCAAAAATATTTTGTCAGATATTGAGGTCACAATAGTTCATATTTGCCTTTAAAAACTCAAATTCCTTAATTTTGTTGAATTGGGATGGGATAGGGATGCTTTGCTTGATGAATGTCTTACTTAAAATCCAAAATTAGATTCTGAGAGATGTAGATCTGCTCTTTACATTCCTAGATATAGAAATATATATATATATAACATATTCCTTCATTATTTATGTCACTTTTATTACTAACTTTGAAACTTCCATTTTAAAATTTATTTATATGGTTGAAGGACTTCCTATCCTCAAAACAAAAAGTTGGTGCATTAAATTGCAGCTTCTGTGCTTTTCTTCCTTAAGGGTGTTTTTTTTTTATATTCAGTATTTTGTGCCTTCCTTTGGTGCTAAAGATCAGCTCAGATAACAGAGTAAGGTTTGTTACCCTTAAATCAAATCAAATTAAGTTCAACTGTAGGGGTTTTTTTTTGCTAATTTACTTTTAAATGTGTAATATTTCATACTTTATTCTGCCATTCATTTATGGGCAGTGATTTGCACCACTCAGTGCTGGAGGAAACTCAGCCTGATAACAAAAGATCCCGCAGGAATTTCTGTCACCCAGCCAAGAGTCTGTTCCCTCCCTGGCCTGTAAAAAGGGAAGAATTCAGAAATTTTTGGCTCTGATTTGGTCCTGTGCCATTCCCAGACCCTTCCCTGCCATTCCCTTTTCCATGACCCCCTTGCTGAAGGATTTCTCTGTTGGGATTTGGCGTCTCCTTTGCGTCGCTTTTTCCCTGATTTTCTTCCCACCTGTTGTGCACCGTTCCCGAGCACCCCGAACAATCAGGTCCCTATTTTCCTGTCACGCACCTTGTGCTCCTGATTTTCCATGGAATTTTAGGCAAAATGTGCCTTTCTTTCTTTCTTTTTATCGTGTAAAATCAGTGGATTTTCTTCCTTTTAACGGAGTGGGCCCCCCGCTTGCAGCGCAGAGGGAGGTTTGGCATTCCCGATGGGAATTGAGTCATAAAATAAAGATACCCATTAGGCAGAGCAATTAACCCGTGCTGAACTCGTGGCTGATGGGATTTCCCTGCTGCTGGAAGTTCCTGAACAATCCCCGTTATCACAGGGACACAGCCACAGCCTCGGAGCATCCTTAAATGTGAGGGGAATGGGTCCTTAAATCTGGGGGGAATAATTCCTTAAAAATATGGGGGGAATCCTTCCTTAAATCTGAGGGGAAGGAATCATTCCATAAGTCTAAGAGGAGTAATTCCTTAAATCTGAGAGGAATTGTTCTTTGAATCTGAGGGGAATCCTTCCTTAAATCTGAGGGGAAGGAATCATTCCTTAAGTCTAAGAGGAGTAATTCCTTAAATCTGAGAGGAGTTGTTCTTTGAATCTGAGGGGAATCCTTCCTTAAATCTGAGAGGAATCATTCCTTAAATCTAGGGGGAATCATTCCTAGAATCTTAGGGGAAGGAATAATTCCTTAAGTCTAAGGGGAATAATTCTTGGAATCTGTGGGTAATTGTTCCATATATCTCAGGGGAATCATTCCTTAAATCTGAGGGGAATCATTCTTTAAATCTGAGGGGAATTGTTCCTTAAATCTGAGGAGAGTCATTCCTTAAATCTGAGGGGAATCATTCCTTAAAACTTAGGGGAAGGAATAATTCTTTAAATCTGAGGAGAATTGTTCTTTAAATCTCAGAGGAATAATTCCTTAAATATGAGGGGAATCCTTCCTTAAATTGAGGGGAAGGAATCATTCCTTAGGTCTAAAGGGAATAATTCCTTAAATCTGAGGGGAATCATCCTTTAAACCTGAGGGGAAGAATCATTCCTTAAATCTGAGGGGAATCATTCCTTAAATCTGATGGGAATTGTTCCTTTAATCTGAGAAGAATCAGTCTTTAAATCTGAGGCGAATTGTTCTTTAAATCTGAGGGGAATCATTCCTTAAATGTGGGGGGAATTGTTCTTTAAATGTGGGGGGAATTGTTCTTTAAATCTGAGGGGAAGGAATCATTCCTTGAATCTGAGAAGAATAGTTTTTTAAATCTAAGGGGAATTGTTCCTTAAATCTGAGGGTAATGGTTGTTTAACTCTGAGGAGAATTGTTGTTTAAATCTGGGAGAAATTGTTCCTTAAATCTGGGGGGAATCCTTCCTTAAAGCAAAGGGGAAGGAATAATTCCTTAAATTTGAGGGGAATCATTCCTTGAATCTGAGAGGAATCCTTCCTTAAATCTGAGGGGAATGGTTCTTTAAATCTGAGGGGAATAATTCCCTAAATCTGAGAGGAAACCCTGGAAGGCTGCACATTTCAAACAAGAGTGAAGGAATGGTCATGGCAGGGTTTCAGTCACATTTTGCTGGTTTGTTTTACACGGTGCTGTTTTCATGCCCACGTTTTAAAAGAGGAATTTGGTAATAAAGCGAAAAAATTGAATGCTGAGGTTTCAAATCATTGCAGCTTTTTGAAGAGGAGGATTAGCTTGAAGCATATGATACATGTAACATAATATAATACGCCAGAATAAATATGATATCTTGTTATATGAAATATTAAATGCAACATATTATATGTATATTATTGCTATTGGTTTGCTAATTCCATAGCTGTCAATTTTGCTCTTGAACTGTAACTTTTTTTAGGAAAAGGAAATGTTGCCTAAACTTAAACTGCCCAGAAGTACTCAAGGATTAATATTTGTACTTCATTGTGAAACATATCCTTGTCTTCATGAAATAACCAACTTACTGCCTTTTACAGGAGCTCAGATCAGAATATGGTCTTAAATATTAAGTCATGTGTTTCTAAAAGTAATTTAAAACCTCAAAACCAGGCATAAAGCAGTGTAGGACAGTGTATGGATTTAAAAAGGGGAGGGCATGACATAGAAAAACTGGGTGTGTTATTAATCACAGAATCATGGAATGGTTTGGGTTGGAAGGGGACATCAAAGCCCATCCAGTGCCACCCCTGCCATGGCAGGGACACCTCCCACTGTCCCAGGCTGCTCCAAGCCCCAATGGCCAACCTGGACATCCTTGGGCACTGCCAGGGATCCAGGGGCAGCCACAGCAAATCTGGGCACCCTGTGCCAGGGCCTCCCCACTTGAAATATCATCAGATTAATCAACCTCCCCATGCCCTAATTAACCTCAAGGAGTAGCTTTGAGTTTGGACAAATCCTGGATTTGCATTTTTCCCCCAAACCTCTCCATTGTAATTGTTGTAATCATCAGACTAATAAAGGAATGGATTGGCAATGTTGCGTTCAGATGAAACAGAATAATAGTTATTTATCAAGTGATTTGATGATGGGTTTGATGAACAGATTGCTGCCCACTTTATGGACCAGGGCTTTTGGAGAGGGACTTTTCACGAGGGTTGGAGTGACTGGGCAAAGGAGAATGGCCTTAAGGGGATATCGGGCAGGAATTGTTCCCTGGGAGGGTGGGGAGGGCTGGGATGGGATTCCCAGATTTGCTGTGGCTGCCCCTGGATCCCTGGCCGTGCCCAAGGATGTCCAGGTTGGACATTGGGGCTTGGAGCAGCCTGGGACAGTGGAAGGTGTCCCTGCTATGGCAGGGGTGGCACTGGATGGGCTTTAAGGTCCCCTTCCAACCCAAACCATTCCGGGATTCTATGAAAGATCCAAAGGCTGAACTACAACCAAATGCAATTGCACAAAGTCCAAATGATTCCTTGAAAATCTCAATGAAAAGAGCAGGATCAAATGTGTTAGAAACTCAAAGTTAGATCACAGCTTCCAATTTCCTTTTTGCACATCTCCATCTCTTTGCCCTTGTTAGATTAAAACACAAAATTAAAAGAAGAAAGAGGGGTTGGATTTCCTGTGGAAGCAAAGTAGGAGTTGGAAAACAAAGCACGGCTGCTTGGGGAGGTTTACACAGCACTTGTTCTGGTGTGGTTAAGAATAAATACACTGATTTGTGTTTATTCTTATGCTGCCAGTCAGAAGAGAGTGATTTCAGAATTAATTGGAATTGCTTGTTTGCAGAGCCAAAACCCTTGAAAGCTTGTGTAATTTCTAATTTAAACAGTAAACTTAGAAAATCCCACAAAATCTGAATTCTTGCCCTAAATCCCACTGGCCTAATTTATTTTCACTTATAGTCCTAGTTAAAATATTTTAAGAATCTGTTTGTATTCAAACGAGAGCTTGCATTTATCACACCTCATATCATTTAGCCCCAAATGTCACGGCCTGGAGAATGGTGTGTTAAAAAAAAAAGTGAGGTTCTCCCACTGCAGCTTTGTGATCCCCAGGATTGCCATAAAATCCTGTACCTCATGTTGCTCTCCAGAAATTTACTGGCATTGTTCTTGTGGCTGAGCTGTTAAACGTAGATGAACGTCCAGAGTTTTTTTGTAGACTTGAACTGACACTATTTTTATGCTGTTATTAGTGATGATATTATCTTACATCATAAAAAAAACAACCCAAAAGTGTTTCAGTGTTTCACAGGGTTCTTTGCAAACACAAAGCTCTCGTGGCACGTTGCATTAAGGATGAAAAAGATAAAAAGTGATATATTTAATTGGATTTGTGTTCAAATGGATCATCAGGCTGAGAAAGATGGAGAGGGAGGACTGGATGAGGAAGAAAAGTAGGGAGATGGAGCTGAAACACAGCTCCAAATTCAAGGGAAACAAATTTTTACTGATTATTCTTAAGCAAATACTCCAAGCTTCATGTAAAATAAGTAGGGATGTAGGGAGATTGTAGTATTAATTGGGGAAAAATCATTGTCAAAGTGCTTATCAAACCAATTAATGATCAAAAGTGCAAACCTCCCCTGTCCCAATGGCAGATTGTCAACTGAAATAGAATTTGCTCAGTGTTTAGGTTGGATTTTTCTGAAATTAAAGACTGGTGAGAATTCCAGTTAAGCACGTGGTGGTTCCATTCCTAATTGTTCTGTTTTAATTGGGAACTGGGGAATGTGAGGAAAGGGGAGCACTTTATTTTTTTGACACTAAATAATAACTCATAACTGAGTCCATAAATGATGTCCTGCTCTGCTGGTTTATTTTTAATCATCCTTTCAGTCTTTCCTACAATCATAATTGTATTTAAATCCCAGATTATAAGAATTAATAAATATAGGATTGAATATAAGATGAATAAATATAAGGTAAATATAAGATTAAAAATGCAGTTTCCAACATATTACCTTGTACTTTTTGGATAAAAAATATTCCCTAAATTTCATGTTAAATGCCAATAGAAAACCTTCAGAGTTCAGATGAGCTTGAAGGCCCCTTCCAACCTAAACCATGCCACGATTCTATGATTTTATGATTTATTAGCAACAGATAATGTATAAACTCAGTGTGGAGCGTGGTGCCAGATGGGAGAGATAAAAGGAACTGCTGGTGGCCACCTGCTTTAATGCACATTTCAGCTCTGCCCTGCTGCTTGATGTCATGAAGGATTCATGTGAGGCAGAGCCATTTAAAGTCAGCAGACCATGGCAGGGTAGCAAGGAGTGATGCTGGTGGAATGTTCCAGTGCCCATCTGTTGGAAAAACAGAACAGGCACCTTTTGCCAAGGTTTTGGGGAGCAGCTGGGAGTGGATATTTGGGTTTTTCTTGTGGTGGGGAAGCACCAGAGAGCTTTGAATGTGAAGGTGTTGGGAATTCAGGGTGGTGCTGGGACTGCAGCTGGTTTGCCTGTCTTTATCTCAATTTATCTTCTTTCTCTCTTAATTACCAGCACTGTGCTACCACTCAGTTTAGAATCATAGAATTAGAGAATGATAAAATTCTAGAATGGTTTGGGTTGGAAGGGACCTTAAAACTCATCCAGTTCCACGGGCAGGGACACCTTCCACTGTCCCAGATTTCTCCAACCTTGGACACTTCCAGGAATGGGACAAATTCATTCTATTTCTTAATTTCTCTTCTAGACAAGGTTTTCAAATTGATTAATTTAGCTATTGGGGACAATAAAAAATAAGTTTTTTGTTTGTATCATATTTATTTCTATTCCCAGTATTTTCCTCACACATTTCCAGTGTTTTGCTGCTGTCAGTAATTTTTATTACCTTTTTTTTTGGTTGTTTTTAGTTGGGTTTTCTGTTTGTTTGGTTTCATGTTTGAGATGGATAAGGTATAACGTATAACTTACTTAATTGCTGCAATTTAATTGATTAGTACCAATCATTAAAACTAGAAATTGCAGAACTTCAATCTTTCTTTTAAAAAAAAATTATTTCTTGTTGAAATAATCCTGATAGTTGCTGCCTGATAGGTAAAAAACAATAAATTAGAAGAAATCAATCTTATTTCAATTAGAAACTCAAATCTTGGCTTGGTATATACTAGAAAAAACCCTTTTTTTCAGCTGTGGGTTGTAGAAATAGCAATTTATGGGTTTTTTTCCATTGTGCTTGATGCAGAAATAGGAGTAGACAAGAAGAGGTGCAGAAATGCCTTTTGGGAGTGTCTGCAAGGAGAGCTGTAAAACATTGTGCACTTAGTGCTGATTGACCAGAAATTCAACCCAGAATTGTGTGGAAACCAGAGGGCGAAAAGAACAGAGAATCCATTCACTCTGAAGAGTTTTTGTCCACTTTTGGGGAGGAGGATGGAAGGAAAAGGGAAGTTTATGGGAGAAAAACGGGAATTCTGGTATTTTAAAGAGTCCAGATCGGTCACTGAGCAGATCCTGTTCCGTTCAGGATGTCTGCAGGTTCTTCCAAGATCCTCTGGTTTTTATTCCAGCATGGCATGGACAGAGAAGTTCTTGTAGGAATGTTTGGGAGTGCAGATAATTGGAATATTAAGATCCTACCAAATATCCTGTTGTTGATCTAATGCACTGTTTGGAGGTTTCAGCATTCAGTGGTCATCAGAAGAGATAAAATTACTCACTGATGAATTACCTTCCACTAGGAATTGGGGGATAACTGGATAGAAACTGGAGCCCTTTCCCTGTGAGGAAATAGGGAATATTCTCCAGTTGGCCAGGGCTGGAACAGGGGGTGTTGATGACAACAGAATTATATTGGCTTGGAGGGAAAATGGGAATTTGCTGTGAGGCCTGAGCTTAATAAACTGCTGTGCCAACAGCAGAGGTTAAGAGGGGTGAAAATGTTCAGTTCTGATGCTTTGCCAAGCTAAGCAGTGAAATATTGTGAGCATGAACCAAGTGAGATAGAATGTTTGGGATTTGGAACCCAAAATCCCAGTCAGGGAGGGGCTGGAGTGGAGATGAGTTCCTTCCTTCCTTCCTTCCTTCCTTCCTTCCTTCCTTCCTTCCTTCCTTCCTTCCTTCCTTCCTTCCTTCCTCCTCTCTTCTTCTTCTCTCTTCCTCCTTTCCTCCTTCCTTCCCTTCACTCCCTCCCTCCTCCTCCCTCCCCTCCCCCCTCCCTCCTCTCCCTCCTCCCTCCTCCCTCCCTCCCTTCCTCCCTTCCTCCCTTCCTCCCTTCCTCTCTTCCTTCCTCTCTTCCTTCCTCCCTTCCTCCCTTCCTCTCTTCCCCTATTTTATATCACATTTCTCATGCCAGATGTGCCACTTGCAGATCAGCCATGGCTCACAATCTGTGGCAACCCAAGATTTTCCAACTTTTTGGATGTAAGTTTTCCTTTTATTTACCTGTTCTCTTAACTCATGTCAGGAAGGCTTTCTAGAAATAGAGTGCTTACAGCCTTTTTTATTAAAATCCTCATTCTTCTAGCATTTTAAACACACACTTCATCCAGTTCTTTACAAAAACATCTTCAAAATAGGGTTAAAAAAAGAAATGTGAACGTGGGGTTGCATTCACTGGATCCAGAACCAAGTTCTCTTCATTACTTGGCTACATTTGCATTTATCTGATGCCCAGCAAAACCTTCTTGGAAATAGGAATTTTTTTTTACAGTGATGGTTACTATACAAGGAAAGCCTAAGCTAAATTTAGATTACAAAGGATTAGATCAGAGATGAATAAAATATAAAAAAATAACACCAAGAGTCCAGCTGTGCTCTGATTCCTTTTTGCATTTTTCTTGTGCTGTGAGATGATTCAGATGAGTTTTTTATGCCTGTGTTTATCTGATGGATGCTGGCACGGGAGATGAATTTGGGTTGGGATAGAATCGGGGTGGTTTTTGTGCCACAGTGCTCCAGGCTCCCTGCTGGGGCTGCACAGGGGAGATGCCAGTGCTGGGAATGCTCATCCATCCTGGCTCCTGTCACATCCAGCACAGGGCTGGGGGACAACTGAACTCCAACTAATCCCGGTGTTTTCTTCCTCTATTTAACTGAATTAAACACCAAATTAAAAAAAAAATCAAGTTTTGACTGTCTGTATGAACTTCAACCACATAATTATCAAAAAAGCTTCATTAGGGTTGTGTATTATGAAATATCCTTTAATTTTTTTTTTTTTTAAATCACAGAATAATTGTTTTGTTTCCAATCTGTTGTGTGCTCCAGGTCCTTATTGTGCTGTGTAATATTAAGGTCACCCAGGGGAGGTGCTGCAAGGCAGAAGGATTTATTTACTCTGTGTTTGCAGTTTGATGTGTTCTGATTTCAGGTTCCCAAACACATTCCCCATCTCCCCATCTCAGCTCAGTGGCTCATCCCCACCTCATTCCAAGAGAAATGTGATCCTAAACGTGGTTTTCCCTCAGTAGGTGATGATTTATTACTGGTGTGTCTGCACCAGACACACCAATATTTATTAAATATTTAAATAATATTTATTATTATTAATTATTGGGGTGTCTGCACCAGAGCTCAGAGGGGTTTAGCTCTTCCAGCCCTGACTCCATTTACATTTTGGAGTTTCTTTCCTGTGTGGACACATTCTGGAGGGTGGAAATGCTGCTGCTGGTGTTCATGGGATGTGTGTGGTGTCTGCATTGCTGGCCAGGGATCTCAGCTGGCTTTGGGAGAAAATGGGAGCTGATTTTGTGTCCTCTCTGACTTCTCCAAGGCTGTTTCGGAGCCCCAGCTGTGGGCAGATGCTCTCACCGAGGGTTTGTGTTAATCAAGAAATTCTCAGGGCACCTTGTTTACCTTTATTTGCTTCGGCTGCAGTTTTCTCCTTCAGATTCAGCCATAATCCAGTAAAATAATCCAATAAATCCCAGCCCATAATCATGGGTGTAGAACTTTTGCTTTTTTTGTCAAAATCTTCTGCCTGGAACCTGTTCCCTTAAATTTCCCCTTTCCTCTGGGCTGCTTCTCTTCTGCCAGACCACAATCAATGAGTGAGACCCACAGTGGAAAATAAATTCCCTTCTGCTTGTTCACCTCTGTCAACTCCAACTTTTATCACCACCTGCAAGAAATTCTAATAATTTTACATTTATTTTGCTCTCCACCCCGTCCATGTCCTTTATTTTGATTATTCAAAGGTCCAGGCTGCTGTTTGTTGGTCTGACACACCTTGTGTGAGTCCATGACAAAAGATCTGCTCCCCTAAAAACAACAAAGATCCTTATCCTGTCCTTCCTTTGCATTTTTTGCTTTATTTCTGAAATTAAAATCCCCTTGCCTTACCCATTCCTTTTTTCCCCCCCATCTAATTACAAATTATAGTTTAAAACCTTCTTTTTAAGCAGTTCTGGGTGGGAGTGGGCTCATGAATGAAGACCAAAAATAGCAGTGGCCATAAAGTACAATATTTTAAAGTACAATACAATATAAAATATAGTATTTTCCCACAATACTCCTGCTGCTACTTCAAGACTCATTTGTTTGTGTTTTCTTTGAATATTGACTTTTTGTGGAGGGTTCTTTGTGGTTTTAAGGATTAAAAAAAAAGTAGATTTTGGTACAGGAGTGGGGCTTAAAATTTGTCTGTCATATTTATCTATTTATAAAAATATTTAATTTTATTATTAAACGTTTATTTATAAAAATAATCATTTTCCAAGTTTGTTATTTCTGTCAATTTGTAATTGTTTAAAACAGCCTTTAGGTATTCAAGTCAAAACTACAGGCTCTAACTGGAATATAATTTCCATAATGTGGGAATTTAACAATCCTGAGTTTTCTTGAGTAATTCCTTCTTTCTTCTCCACGAGCTTCATAATTTCACTTCCAGGACAAAAATATTTCATTTTATTTTCTGGATATTTCATTTTTGACAAATGCATTCATCCACAAAGGTTCAGAATGTGCTGAGCACACTTGGCTGTAGAAATTTATTTGTAGTTAAGTTTTAAGAGCTTAGGGAGGTGAAGATTTCTGAAAAGAAGTATCAACCTCTAGTCCTTTATATGATAAAATTTAATCTTTTGAGGTGCTTTTGTAATGTTTTAAGGCAGTCCTTTCATACATTTATAGGATTAAGTTGATAGAAATTTTTGTACTCTGATTTCTTGATTTGAGAAAATTAAAATGTACTTTTTTCCTCATTCTTTAGTTCCCGTAACTCCCTGCATCATTGGTTCAACCAGGTTTGTGATAGGCAAAAATTGAAATTTTTTTTTGCAGGAACTCTTTTTTGTTTTGTTGCCAGACCATGCTTCAAGAAATCACCAAAATAACATTTTATTTCAGCACTTAGGAGGCTTTGAATGGTTAGATTTCATTTTTAAAAGTAGGTAAAAAGTAACTAAAATGAATTTTGCTTCTTAGAATTTTTTGCTTCTTTTCCCTCTCCTGAGGGAGATCACAGGAGTTGCTTTCTCATTTTATGCTATTTTTTTATAGGATAATAAATAATGATAATAATAAATAAAATTATAAATAAAATAATGATAATATTGAATAAAAGCTGCAAAATAAGGCCCAGAATAAATGTTTGGGGGGGGAAAAAAAAAGTAATTTCTTGTCACAGAGATAGGATAGAGGGAGAAAGTCAGGGGTGAATCATTTTCTATTTGAATACAATGGACAGGGAGCATCTTTAAATTCTATTTTTGTTGTGGTGCTGGTCCTGTAGAGCAGGAATTCTGTAAAGAGCAGATGTGGATCTTGAGGAAAATAAAAGTTATGTGAATGTCAAGGGAATAACTGTACAGAAATTGGTGAAAAATGGGTCACAGTGAGGTTTTTTCAGTAGGATCTGCACGTTGTAGACCCTTCAGTGTTGTGGGTTCTATAAAATAGCACAGAGAGGATTTTTAAAATTTGTAACGTGGGAGATTTTGATGATTTCTACGTAAGTGACTGCAAAAACATCGTGGTGCTGTTGATAGAAAATGGAATATTTGTGTCCTGAGCGAGAAGAAAGCCCTGGAAGCTCAGCCAGGAATAAAAATTTTAACCTTTGACCTAGCAGAGAGAATTTAAACTGGGTGATTTTTGATTTTTAAGGTAGGAGATTTTGATAATTTCTACTTAAGTGACTGCAAAAAGATCATGGTGCTGTTGATAAATTATGGAATATTTGTGTCCTGAGCAAGAAGAAAGCCCTGGAGGCTCAGCCAGGAATAAAAATTGCAGCCTTTGACCTAGCAGAGAGAATTTAAACTGGATGATTTTTTGATTTTTAAGGTAGGAGATTTCGGTAATTTCCACTTAAGTGACTGCAAAAAGATCATGGTACTGTTGATAGAAAATGGAATATTTGTGTCCTGAGAGAGAAGAAAGCCCTGGAAGCTCAGCCAGGAATACAAATTGCAGCCTTTGACCCAGTCCCCCCCTAATTGGAGTGGGTTTGCTGCTAACAGCTTCTAATTTAATTCCACCCCAGTGCCACACAGAGCTGCTGCTGCTGCTGGAGCTGCTCCTGCAGGCAGCAATGAATCCTCAGGTATCCTGGGGGTGCCTTTGGCCATTCCCAGTATCTTTTTAAAGCACAGAACGTTGTTAGGTCTGCTTTCATCAGCTGGAAAATTTCGGTCAGGAATTACCCCCTAAATCCCTCAAGTGAGGCAGGACAACCCCATGAACGTTTTCCTGAGGGAAGGTGTGACAAATCCTCCAGGAAACTCTCTGGGTGTTGAGAAACAATGCCTGAAATGTTTCTTTTTTGCCGAAAATCCCCTGAAATGAACCCAAACAGCAGCCAGAATTAGGGATGGATTTGGTGGCTGCTGCACATGTGGCACGTGGAGTAGGAAACTGCTAGAAAATAAAGTAGAAATCTCCAGAATCTCACATTTCAGAGCCCACAGTCGCTGCCCTTCCTTGTATTTGTGTTCCTGGCAGGATTTTGGAAGCGTGAGGAGCTCCAGCAGAGACCTTGGGACAGAATTCCTGCAGGGAAGCAGCGTTTCCTCGCTGTGCTTTGGGGCTGGATGGGCACAACCCTCTACTGGAGAGCTGCTTCCCAAGGGAGGCTCCCTGCCTTATTTGGGTAGGGATGCAGCTTTTCCTTCCCAGGCTCTGCTGCTCCTGACAGACAAGTTAAAGGTTGATGTGTGACAGCTCTGAAGTTTATTTAATATGACACAAACTGTGTCCTTCTTTAGGAGTGAATGTCACACGTGAGCGCCAGCATTTTGAAGCACTTCCCAGTAAAATTTTTCCCAGGAAAAGAAATTCCAACATTTTGAAGCACTTCCCAGTAAAATTTTTCCCAGTAAAAAAAAACTCCAGCATTTTGAAGCACTTCCCAGCAAAATTTTTCCCAGTAAAAAAAAATTCCACGGGAACCACCAGTGTAATTCTCTGGGAAAAGGCAACTCACGGAACAGAAAACGTTTTTAATGTCAGATACAGCCAGTGTGCTTTTTTTTTTGTGGTTAAATACATAGAACTGGTGGTGTTGAGTTCTGTCTGAGAAGGGAAAATTCTGAGAAATTCAGAAATTCCATTTCAAAAGGCACAAAGCACAGCTGATATGAAGAGTTAAATCTCTTTTCATGATCTTAAATGAAATGTGTTGCTCAGGAGAAGCTGATTTGTGTTTGGAAGATGCTGCTGACTCTTCCATCCTGGGCTGTGTTTTCCCTACAGTTGTTTGAAGAGTCACAGGTTGGACCTGGATGACCATGGATGATTCCAGCCTTAATTATTCCATGATTCTGTCATTGCACGAGCTCCTGATTGTGGGTACCTGGCTGGGAGTCACCTGGTGGGACAGAGACTTTTCAGTGCCTTGGTTCTAGGCAGCCTCAGCAAGAGTAAAACTTGCAGCTGAGCTGAGCTCAGTTCTCTTGTTCTCAGATGAGTTTGTCCAAGGAAATTTGAGCTTAATTTGAACACAAATTAAGCAAAGAGTGAAGAATTCTGTGTTTTATAGGGACAGGAGAACAAGGGGGGAAAAGCCTGATTTTTTTTCCTTTTCTTCCATCATCCCCAAATATCTGTGATTTTTCAAGCACTTCAGTTTTAGCTGCTGTTGGTCTCTCCCATGTTTGTGAGATGGTGCAGAGGTTTAAAGATTGGAGAAGGAAAGGTGTGGACACTTCAGAGCAGATTCCCAGTGTTTGAAGGGGCTGCAGGGAAGCTGGAGAGGGACAATTCATGAGGAACTGGAGTGAGGGGACACAGGGAATGGCCTCAAACTGCCAGAGGGCAGGGATGGATGGGATATTGGGCAGGAATTGTTTCCTGGGAGGGTGGGGAGGGGCTTGGATGGAATTCCCAGATTTGCTGTGGCTGCCCCTGGATCCCTGGCAGTGCCCAAGGCCAGGTTGCTCCAACCTGGGACAGTGGGAGGTGTCCCTGCCCATGAAATTGGCTGATCTTTAAATCCTTTCCATCCCAAACCATGCTGTGCTTCTAAACACCAGCAGAAATTTGCCTTCCTTGCATTAGTTCCAGATAACTCCTCCTTGTGAAGTTTGATTCGAGAAGCTGCCACTCTCACGACCATGTAATTACCAGAGGAGCAGGGCTGTGGAGATGATTCCTTTCCCTTGGATTGGAGCCACGCTGTTTTCAAATGGTGAAAATAATAAAAGTCAGGAGCATTTTCACTCCACGTCTCAGTGAGCTGCACGGAGCCCTGGTGGCTGTGGGGGTGACAGCCCTGGACAACTTCATTTAAAAATTCAAGAGTTTATTTCACCAATTTGAAGCAGAGCAAATCTGTGTCATGGCTTTATGAGGAACCCTCTGTTTTTTAAAAATCTGTTGATCTAGCTCCTGTTAGCTGTGTGCTGATGCAAATGGTGCCTTGCTGAGAGGAGAGAAGGGGGAAAAATTTCCACATGTGTAACAATAAGAGAATTAAAAGATTCCTCATCAAAAATCCGACATGAAGAAATGCTTTATCTGCCTGGCCAAGGAGATATTTCTGTCTCAGCTTCAAGCATAGTTTTCCTCAACCTAACAGTAAATTAATTATAAATTAAATGCCCAATCACCCTTTGTCCTAACTGGGGAGTGAACGTGTGTGGATCTGCAAAAATTCAGAGATTGAGAGGGCGAGAAAATCCCTCAGATTTCATTGGGTTGGGTCCTGGTTTAATTTGGTAAATCCCACTTAGGAATGCAGTTTCAAACTGCAGGAGATAACAGAGTCCAAAAGATGGAAGGTTTGAACTGTGGGAAGTGGTTGTGTGCCTGCAGTGGTGTTTATACAACACTTGTGGAAACAAGAGGTTACACAAATATTTGAGTTTTCAGAGATCTGCTGCAGCCTCTCTTAGAACTTGAACGTTTTCTGCTCCAAATTGGTGTGTGATATCTTGTTTCAGGAGTGGTACCAAGTATGTAAATGGCAGAAATGTGGATTTGTCACATAAGTAGTCATGGCTTTGTCTCGTTCCTTCCTTGCTAAACCCAGCCTTGCCAGGAGACGAGGCCAGATGATTTTATTTTCGGGCTGTGGAAATGGTTCCAAAACAAACCCTCTCTGTAGTTACATTATCCTCCAATGTAAGGAACATGTTTGGCTTCCTTCTCGCTGACATCTGCCAAATATTTCTTCACCAAGTGTTCAGTGTAATTTGCAGTGAGCTGGTGAATACTTAATGCTCTTTGTAGGACTTCATCTTTTATGTCCTCCTCTGCTGGAGCAAATCCTTTCATCATCAGTGTTACCTTTGTGCTGGTTTTTTTTTTTCTGGGGAGATCCTTGCATTTCCCACACCTGGTTTCTTTGGGATTTCTGGGATTTGATTTGGAAGTAAATGCTTTTTTTTTATTTTTTTTTAATTAACTGGTTCTGAGTAATATCCAAGGAATATAAGTGGTGTAAGGAAGGGACACGTTTTTCATTTAACTCCTAATAAAATGTAAGGGCTTTTCCTCCTTTGGCATCCTGATTTAAGCCTGCATAAGTGAGGTTGAATCAGGATTGAAGTGGGACATTTTAAAAGCTGGTGGAAGTGGTAATGATAGTTTTACTTCTCTCCTAAGTCCTCATGTGTAGGTGCTCCTAGTTCTGTTTCCTTGATGAAATATTACTCCTTTTCCTCTCCTCTCCCTCACTTCCTCAGGCAAGAAAAATATCCCAAATCAGTTCAGTGAAAGCAGGTCAATGAAATCAGTTTTGTGCCATAAATGGTTTGAATTCTGAGGGGAAGGCTGGAGATGGAATATTTTGAGTCACCAGTCTTCCCTCTTTCTGGTACTGGATGGATCTGGAGTCTCTGGAATTGCCACAGTGGAGTTGTAGGTTTTTAAAAACAAAGAATGATGTTAATTCTAATCAATCTCAATTAATGGTATGCTGCTCAGATGAGTTTAACTTGAAGACAAAACCCACATGAATCAAAACGTTTTGTTATATCCACGGTAATCTCCAGACACCTCAACCCTACAAAATGAAGCTCCCAAATTCCTTTACAAGAAATAAAGAAATCCAAAGTCCAGTCAGGCTCTTCTCATTGCTGACTGAAGGAAAAACAGCTTGGAAAAATGGCATAAAGACACTGAAAATACAGTTTTTGGTGAGAGAGAAGGTGGAGAGGGCGATAAATTTTTAAAGCAGACAAGATTGGGCCAAGCTGGGTAAAGACAAATCTTCATTGATGAAATGTTTTGTGGAAGCTCTGGTGTTTGCTGTCAGATTTAGCTGTTGTTTGGGTAAGCAGGACTCATATTCCTTTTTCAGATCTATATGAACACAACTCCGAGGTTGCAGATGTAAAGAACTTCTTACAAGTTTCACACTTTCATCTCTGTTATACTGAGTTTATTTTTAATAATTTCAACTGGGTGCTGCTCCTGATAGTAGAAGGTTCTGTTTAGTGTTTCTTTCATAAGCTGGATTTTCTTTAAAATGTGCAGAGAAATGGTTTAAAGTAGAACCTTTTTCACATTTGGTGCAAGCCACAATATCCTGAAGCTTTTAATTGCTGTAGAATCATTGATTTTTCTATAGTGAATTCTAACAGGTAGTGATAGATTCTTAAATTAGTGTTTCTTAAATTGCTCATAAATTTTTTTTCCAAAATCAGTAATTTTGATTTTTAATAGTTCACCATTTGCCATCACATTTATGACCCTTATTCATATTAAAGCTGTGATTTTTAACCCTTTGATTTTCTCTGTATCACAGCGTTTTTCCTTCTGCTTTTCATAAATAGATTCCATACGTTGATCTTTCAGGTTTGTGTATTACAAAGAGTTTTTTCCATGTACAACTGATACAGTTACAGGTGGAAGATGGGTTCTTGGCAATGTGAAGGAAGTGGTTGAGGAATCTTTTGAGCTGCAGGTTGCTCAAGGCTGGGCCCTTTGCACAGAGGGTCTGACTAATACAGATCTGGTTTCATGCAGAGCCATAAAATCATGGAATGGTTTGGGCTGGAAGGGACCTCAGAGAACTCATCAGAATCATTGAGTGAATCCCAGACTGGTTTGGGTTGGAATTTAAAGATCATCCCATTCCAACCCCAACACCTTCCACTGTCCCAGGCTGCTCCAAGTCCCATCCAGCCTGGCCTTGGGCACTGTCAGGAACATCCACCCTGCTTGGTTCAAGCTGAAACTCAAGACAGCAGCTTCACTGCAGGGCTTCTAGAAGAACCAGTCTTGAAAAAACTCCAGCTCAAGTTGGTATTGCTGATTTTTGGAGTGCTGATTAAAATCTGCAGTAGAAGCTCTGCAGGTCCTGAGCGCCATCACTGGGTGCAGGATCAGGGGATTTTCTCTGGAGCAGTTCATCAGAAAATTGTTCAAAATTTTCTCTTTTGTTTGTTCAAAACCAAACTGGATGATTCCCAGTTTGAGGAAGGCTGGTGAGGAGTGCTTTAAACTGAAAGAAAACAGGTTTTAGAAGGGATGTTAGGAAGGAATTGTTCCCTGGGAGGGTGGGGAGAGGCTGGGCTGGAATTCCCAGATTTGCTGTGGCTGCCCCTGGATCCCTGGCAGTGCCCAAGGCCAGGTTGGACATTGGGACAGTAGAAGCTGTCTCTGTTCATGGATGATCTTTAAGGTCCCTTCCAACCCAAACAATTCCATAAATTCCAGCGTTTCAGACCCCCTGAACATCTGTGTTTTGTTCTGACACTTGAAAGAATAATTCTCATCCCGTAACCATGCGTTGTAATCAAAACTCGTTTTTCTTTGCTTCAACAACTGAAGATTTCCCATCAGGATCCATAATTGGTGTTTAAAAGTAAAATCAATCATTTCTCTGTAATTGCCCAATTTCTACCCTTTCCTTTACCTCACGGAGCCGTGGCAGTGTGCTGTAGGTAGAGAGGAAAAAGAGGAAGGAAAATGGGTTATTTGGTGAAGCACAGGGGCATGCGATCGTTGTTTGTTGTCGTACGAAATCACAATCAAAACTGACACAAGTCGCTATTAAACTCCATTTCCTGTGTTAAAAAAAGTCAGCATTAGCTAGAAAAGAAACCTGCAGCAGTAGATTTGCACATAGACCTTAATGAGCCCAATTGACCTTCTGTGCTGTATTTACAATTGCCTTCAAATTGTAAGCAGATGTTGGAGAAAACTTTTGTTAATAGGTCCCCAACATCTGTTTCACCAGGGCTGTTGCCCACCAAAGCAGCTGTAATTAGTGGAGCACCTCGTGCAGGCATCTTTGCCTTGCTGGTGCAGATGATTGTGTTTCCCCCTCAGGTATTAAAGTGAAATCTTATTGGCACTTTTGTTTTTATAAAATTCTACATCTCTTTTGTGAGGGGGGGGGGGAAGATTTTCCACCGAAGGTAAGAGGTTTTTTCCCCCTTGTGAAGTCTTTAAATAAAAAAATGCTTTGCAGAGTTGATGCATCACCAAATAATGTGAATTACTGAAGCTTTTGATGGGGTTTGTGCCACTCAGGTTCATGATAAAATGCGTGTTCCGAGTGGAAAAAAAGGCAAAATGAAAGGGAGAAAATCTCAATCCCTGGAATAAAAAAAAAAAAATCCAGTGTCATTTGCCCATGAAAGCTCTTTTATGGGACATAGTTTCCATTGGTTGGGAACACAAAAAGCTGTCTGCTCGCTGAGTTTGCACAGCCCTGCTTGCAGTGGGATTGTTCTGACAGTGGCCAGGGAGGGCTGCCAGCCTTCCCAGCTTTCCTTGTTAAATAAACTCAGTTTGGGAGTTGTTCTTTGCCTCCTGCTTTGGAAAATGGAATATGGAAAGTGCAGCTGGGCAGAGCTGTCAGTGGAGTTTACCCAATTTCCAAGCGGATTTCTTTGGAGATAGATGAGAGGCAGAGGAACTGCCCTTTTTCCAAAGGGAGGAATCCTGTTGGGAATGTCCTGCTCCATCCCAGAGCAGCCTTCACAAAGCCCAGGAGCTTTCCACAACCATCCCTCATCTCCTTTCAAAGCTGGGAAGTGACCACTGTGTAAATTTATGTAAATAAATGGATTTTAGCCCCATCTTTGGCCAGTAGGTCCTGTGCTTCCAGAGGGTGAGGGAGGGAGGAATTGTAGGAAAAGGGTTCTGATGGTGCTACAGTTGAACAGTGAAAAAAAAAACTTGTGTTATTACAGGCATTTGCTCCCTGAAATGTTAAATTATTGCTTGGATTGACACTATCAAACTCTGCAGGGCACGAGTGTGACTCGCATTTCATGGAATCAGGGAATGGTTGGGATGGAAGGGATCTTACAAATCATCTCATTCCATGGCAGGGCCACCTTCCACTGTCCCAGGCTGCTCCAAGCCCCATCCAAGCCATCCTTGGACACTTCCAGGGATCCAGGGGCAGCCACAGCAAATCTGGGAATTCCTCCCAGATGTAGAAAAGAGGCTGGGATTGCCTTTTCCATCCAAGGAATATCCAGGGATGACACGAATGAGAATCCTTCACTTTTCCACTTGGGTTTCTGGGTTGAAAAAAAAAGGAATTAAAGGAACTTTTTGCATCTTCCCTTCCCTCAAATCTTTGTCCTTGTACCAAATTAAGGCGAGAATGCAGAAATTTCTTACTTATTCTCAAGAATGTTCTGCTGTGGTGTTTTGACAGAAGTTCACTATCCACAAAGAAGAGAAAGAATAAATTCTAAGTTCAGTTGCTGTAATGGCTGTGTAGATGAACCATTACTTCTTTAAAAAACTTGAATAATCTCTCAAGTCCTCTTTTCCTTCCCAGCCCAAAATGCAAACCAGCTTCTTTCCTGTTCTTCATGTGCCCCTGAAATCACGTGGGCAGCAATGGAACAGGTTTTCTCTGAAGATGCCAAAAGGAAATAGATTTGATTTATTGCAGAAGAGACATTTTTTTCATTACTTCTATAGACAAATGTAAAAATTGAGAATATCATTATGAAAAGCAGCTGATGCAGAGGCTCATTTTTTACTGCTTTGAGTAATTTCCAGTGTCTCTCCTTCCTAATTAAAATATCTTTTCAAAGGAAGCAGCCAGGTCAGTACTCTCTGGGTAAATATGTGCAATTCAGCTTTTAAAGCAATTTTTTCTCATTGTTTCAGTGGGAAAAGCCACAATTTTTTTACTTGCTGGGTTTTGCAGCCTCCTGGTTTGTACTGGGTGAATCTAAATTTAACCCAAATTGTCAAGTAAATCATGCTTAGAGCTAAAATAAAGCTGGAAGTATTCCTGTTGTGAAAACTCCAAAGATTTTTTTGAAGTCTGAATTCAGAGTGGTTTTGTAAAGTTCTGCTTCACTTTTAGGTGTAGCCTTTTCTAGGGGACAAATCTCAGTAAATTCAGACTCACTCACTTTTTGGTGTAGCCTTTTCTGGGGGAGAAATCCTCAATAAATTCAGACTCACAGAAAATAGGGGGAAATTGTAGCTGATATTTTGCATTTGAGTGCATTTGACACCTGTGAGTTTACCATGAAACTCATTTAAAATATGTCAGTTTTCTGTGAAGATCATCAGGATTTAAACCAGGGGACAACTTTTAGGTGGAGCTTTTTCTGAGGGATAAATCCTAAGTAAATTCAGACTCACTCACTTTTAGGTGTAGCTTTTTCTAAGGGATGAATCTCAGTAAATTCAGACTCACAGGAATTATTGGGAAATTACAGTTGATATTTTGCATTTGAGTGCATTTGGCACCTGTGAGTTTACAATGAAAGTCTCTTTAAATGTCACTTTTCTGTGAAGATCATCAGGATTTAAACCAGGGGATAACTTCTAGGTGTAGCCTTTTCTTGGGGACAAATCTCAGTAAATTCAGACTCAGAGGAATTATTGGGAAATTGCAGCTGATATTTTGCATTTGAGTGCATTTGGCACCTGTGAGTTTACCATGAAACTCATTTAAAATATGTCACTTTTCTGTGAAATCATCAGGATTTAAACCAGGGGACAACTTTTAGGTGGAGCTTTTTCTGAGGGATAAATCCTAAGTAAATTCAGACTCACTCACTTTTAGGTGTAGCTTTTTCTAAGGGATGAATCTCAGTAAATTCAGACTCACAGGAATTATTGGGAAATTACAGTTGATATTTTGCATTTGAGTGCATTTGGCACCTGTGAGTTTACAATGAAAGTCTCTTTAAATGTCACTTTTCTGTGAAGATCATCAGGATTTAAACCAGGGGATAACTTCTAGGTGTAGCCTTTTCTTGGGGACAAATCTCAGTAAATTCAGACTCAGAGGAATTATTGGGAAATTGCAGCTGATATTTTGCATTTGAGTGCATTTGGCACCTGTGAGTTTACCATGGAACTTATTTAAAATATGTCAGTTTTCTGTGAAATCATCAGGATTTAAACCAGGGGACAACTTTTAGGTGGAGCTTTTTCTGAGGGATAAGTCCTAAGTAAATTCAGACTCACTCACTTATTGGTGTAGCTTTTTCTAAGGGATGAATCTCAGTAAATTCAGACTCACAGGAATTATTGGGAAATTGCAGCTGATATTTTGCATTTGAGTGCATTTGACACCTGTGAGTTTACAATGAAACTCATTTAAAATAGGTCACTTTTCTGTGAAATCATCAGGATTTAAACCAGGGGACAGCTTTTAGGTGGAGCTTTTTCTAGGGGACAAATCTCAGTAAATTCAGACTCACTCACTTTTAGGTGTAGCCTTTTCTGGGGGAAAAATCTTCAGATTTTTTCAGATAAATTCAGACTCACAGAAAACAGTGGGAAATTGCAGCTGATATTTTGCATTTGAGTGCATTTGGCACCTGTGAGTTTACAATGAAACTCATTTTAAAAATGTCAGTTTTCTGTGATGATCATCAGAATTTAAACCAGGGGACAACTTTTAGGTGGAGCTTTTTCTAGGGGACAAATCTCAGTAAATTCAGACTCACTCACTTTTTGGTGTAGCCTTTTCTGGGGGAAAAATCCTCAATAAATTCAGACTCACAGAAAATAGTGGGAAATTGCAGCTGATATTTTGCATTTGAGTGCATTTGACACCTGTGAGTTTACAATGAAACTCATTTAAAATAGGTCACTTTTCTGTGAAGATCATCAGGATTTAAACCAGGGGACAACACACAGAAATATTTTTTCCTGTGGAATTCCATGAAGATTAATCAAAGGTTTCCTTGCTGGGTTTGCACAGAGCCATCAATAAATGGAAACTTGGGCTGTGCCACAAAGGGAAACGTTCATGGAGTAAATTCCTCTCCCATTTGAGTTTTTTTTCTTTGCCTTTTTAAGAAAATATATTTGTGAATATTAAAATTAAATTCATTTGATGAACACCATCAATAAGTGATCACAGTCCATGGATGAGCCAAATTCTAATGCAGATATTTCACTTTTTTTCTTAAAAATGAAACACAGTAAATGTCCTTTAGACCAAATATTCATCCATTCACCTTCTCCTCCATTAATCCCAAAGGAGAATCAGATTTTTTAATATTTAAGCTTAATTTTTAATTTTACAATAATTAAATTTAATTAATTGTTATAATTATTTTTAATAATTTTATATTTACGCTTATTTTTTAAATTTACGCTTAACTTAAGGTATTTTGAGATAAGTAATTTAAAATTATTGATGCTTTCAGGCACCCCTTTGTACAGATGAGAAATAGTGAGAACATCACTGTGAGATCATGGAGGTCACTAAATATCCAGGGTCATCAGATTTTACATATTCATATAAATATATAGAATATATTATATATTTTATATCTGTATGTATCTATATAGAATATATTCCATAACTTTTAAAT
The DNA here is from genome assembly GCA_034509425.1 of Eopsaltria australis. Lineage (NCBI taxonomy): Eukaryota > Metazoa > Chordata > Aves > Passeriformes > Petroicidae > Eopsaltria > Eopsaltria australis. The sequence continues at coordinate 133,849 of JAVTVJ010000992.1, forward strand.
TTGCATAAATATATAATGCATTCTTTATCTTTTATATTTTTGTATATTATTTTATTTAAAATACATATATTTGTATATTTTAATTTATATTTCTAAATTATATCTATTATATATATTGAAATATAATTTTTCTATAATATTTATAAATTTGTTTATATATAATATATTCTATATATGTTTATATTTATATAAATATATATGCTATGTATTTATTTTTTATATATTATATATTATTTTACACAAAATACATATATGTGTATATTTTAATTTCTATATTTTAAAATTATATATATATGTATTATATATATATTTAAATACACTTTTTTTCTTTACCTCTGACTTCTCTGTGCACTGAAGACGAATTTAACCTATTTGTTACTTTAAGGAAAAAAAATATTGGATGCAAGTTGGAGTGTTCTAAAATTGTTTAGGGTGTAAGAACTATTTTAATGTTCAAAAAAAAGGTTATTGCCAGAAAAATAAGAATAAGAAAAACCCATTACATTTTAAATAATATGGGATTAAGGACATATTATTTTATTATTTAGATGAGATTGTTTACAGATTTCCTTTATAATAACAGTGTTACTGATTATTTATATTCCCAATACCAAGTCTTAATGCTCAGCACAAAAAATTCCCCCCAAAATCTGAAATTATGCACATAAAATTCATGATTTTGCTGGGGAATTTTGGCAATAAGGAACAGCCAGATGAGGTTAGGCCAGACTTAAAATTATTCCTGTTTTTATTTGTCCGATACAAAATAAAGTTGATAATGAAAAATTTTGATAATGAAAAATTTTAATAATGAAAAATATTGATAATGAAAAATGTTGATAATGAAAAATGTTGATAATGAAAATGTTGATAGTGAAAAATTTTGATAATGAAAAATGTTGATAATGAAAAATTTTGATAATTTTGATAATGAAAATTTTGATAATGAAAAATGTTATTAATGAAAAATGTTAATAATGAACAATGTTGATAATGACCCTGATTTGATTCTGAGATATTGAATTCCCATTGGAGCCAAGTTGCCTTTCTAGATTTACAAACCCATCAAATCAGCTGACATCAACTTATAACATGAACTTGGTTTTCCTCCAAAATCAATCATGAGCTTAAATATTATTTTAAAAACCTGAGAGCTGGTGAGGTACATCAAAAAGCAATATATTTATATTATGGCTTCAGACAGCTTTTGCTTTTTTAGGAGGTAATTAACTTTTTTTAAAAATTTATCTATCTATAATTTATATTTTTCTAGGGGGGAAAAAATGGGGGGAAATGCTGTAGAGAGGGAATAAGCAGCAATTTTGAGTGGAGAGAGCACAAACCCTCCCTGAGTGTGTAGAATTTCATGGTTTCACGTGTGGAAAACAGTAGCATTCATTATACACCCTGACAAAATATTCCTGATTGCAGCTGACTTGCAAATTCCCCCTCAAATTGCACTTCTGTGAGCAAACAGCTAAAAAAACCCCATAATTTCTGGAGTTTCTGACCTCTGCTGATCTCTCTAATTCTTGGTTTTTCTCACCTGGTTTGCTTTGGAAATGCGGGACGTGCAAAATAATTCCTGTCCTGTCAGAGATTCGAGGAGATTTTGTTTCAGAGCAAGAGGCAGGGTGAGATTTCATTCCAGTTTTTAGCAGAAATCTTTGAGAAAGTTTTAAAACTCGAATTGCAGTGAAAATTAAACATCCCAGCCGTGAGAGTTTATGGGTATCTATTAATATGAACCCCAAAATTTGGTTTTTAAAAGTTGCTTGAAAGAATAATCCACTCCCAAAACCAGATGGGGTTGACTCAGTGACTTCCCTGCTGGAATATCCCTAATTTTTGGAAAAATTCAGCTGTCTTTTAAGGGGAAGCTGTAAATGGAGTTAGAGCTGAATATTGTATTTATTTATGTCAGTCCCTGTTAAGCTTTGCTGTTCAAACTGGTTTCTTTTCATGAAAAGAATGACAAAGGATCATTATTCCATATTCTTTTATTATATTTTATTATTTAGTGTGTTTTATTATATTCTTATATTTCCATCTATTCCTGATTTTGAGGATCTCAAATGTCATGATGGGTTTTTTGCTGGATTTTTATGGTGTGGGATCTGTTGTGTCTCAAGGCCTGTCAGTTCCGTTATTTGTGAGATTTAAATATGAAGGAATAGATAGAATTTTAAAAAGAATTTAAGCATTTTTGCATTTCTGTGTCAAGTACATTGAGTTATTCTGATTTTCCTTACATTAGTGCCATTCTTTTACCTGCCTTCCTTATTCCATAATTTTTCAAGTGACACCATTTCAACTTCCACCTCAGAAACTGCAGATAAAAATGAGAATTTGCATCCTTTTCACTTAGCACATTACCTACAACTAGAGAAAAAAAAAGTTAAATTTATTCTTCATCAAATCTCCTTTTTTTATAAATTAAATGCAATATTTCACACCCTGTTATTACCACGCTTCAATTATTGTTAATTAGCAGCACTCACTGCCACAGTTTGAGTCTCACATTCAACACCAGAGTTTTTATGTGAAGTTTTGCCCTATTTAAAGCTGTCACTCAGGGCTAGGATTTATTTTTTTTTTTAACCAATGGAGTTGTCTTGATACAATTCCTAGAATAAACACACTTAAATAGCTGTGAGGATTTATTTCCAGCAATTTTTTCCGATTTCCCTTTCCTGTCTCGCAGTACAGCTTGGATGGACAAGCTCTGAGTGGAAAGAAAACCCAAAATTCCAAATCTTGAGAGGTTTTTTGCCCTGTTCTGTATTTTTAATTCCCCTCAGTGTCAGTCCCAGAAGAATTTTTTGGTGAAACCGCTGAAGTTTTGGTCTCCCTGCGACAACACAATTTGGAATGAGAGAATTTTCCATCGATGAGACAGCTCTGAAATTTGGTTTTTTACTAAAAGCAGGATTTTCACCTCCCTCTATTTGTAGATCATGCTTCTGGAATACTTCAGTAAACAGGATTTACTCGATTAATCAAATTTACAGATTAGCTTATTGATCACAACTATTCCATGCTGGGGATCAATGCTAATGCACTTCAAATCTGTGATTGTTAATCCATTTCTGAATTAACATTGATACTATAATCCCTGCTCATTTGATTGTTATTTTATTTTTTGTGGAGTGCTGAAAAATACTTTCTTATCCATTAAAGGGTTTCAGGGAAGAAAAGGACAAACCCAAACAATTGATTTGCTGTGGGTAATTGAGGATGCTCTTAGCTGAGGAACGTTTGACATAATCATTTTTAAACTTATATTACATTGTCTTGTATTACATTTTATACAGAGAGATATAAAAGATGTGGGAAAAGCCGTAAAATATTTATTATTTAGGGCTGGATTTATTCTTACTTTAATGAGGATCAGTCTTGTCCTGATCCCTGCAGTTCTATAATGGGAATTATTCTGTCTGGATGTATTCAATGTACAACATTCATCATTTTTGCAAAACTTCTGGCAGAAACACAGGAAAGGTGAGTTAGAAACACTTCTGAGTTCATATAAACTAGAAATCGATCATGCAGGAGCTTCAAGTTGTTCCTACTTTATCTATTCAAGAGAGTCTCCCACTCCCAACAATTTTCCTGAGGGCACAAAAATGAAATTTGAGGGGATCAAAACTTAGACCGACAACACCACAAACCCCCAACGCTGGAAGATCTATTTTAATTTATATTTTTTTGTACTAAATAAACTCTCTGAGCAATCATTTACATGCAAACTTTTCAAAATGAAACTCTAAAAGGGGATTATTGAGATGGCAGAGCCGAGCACTCGGGTTAATAGATCCCACATATGCCATTTATTGCATACTTGTGTTTATTGCTTAAGGCACTAATTCCCTTAAGTGAAACGCAGGGTTTTTCAGAATTAAATCAAATAAATTATTTCTTTACCTGCTTTTAATGTGTTAAGCAGAAAATCTCTGCGGCAGATGAGCATTCAAGACGGCGGCAAACGTCGCCGTTGGTTTTGTTATTGCTAAAATTATTACCCATAATTTAACTAACAGAGAGCAAAGAGCAGAGCAAAGGCAATTTCTGCTGCGTTTTCACAGCATTTGAGCATGGAAATGGAATTTCTGTGGGGTCAGCAGGGAAACAAAAACAGCATCCAGTGCCAGGGGGTGGAATTGGGTTAGGAAGAGCCTTCCCCTTATTTCCAGAGGGACCCTGAGGGGTATCACCCTCTGCTCTGGGGAAGAGAGGGATCCAGGGAGAGCTCAGAGCCCTTCCAGAGCCTAAAGGGGCTCCAGGAGAGCTGGAGAGGGACTGGGGACAAGGGATGGAGGGACAGCACACAGGGAATGGCTTCAAACTAAAAGATTGTAGGTTTAGATGGAATATTGGGCAGGAATTGTTCCCTGGGATGGTAATGAGGGACTGGGCTGGAATTCCCAGATTTGCTGTGGCTGCCCCTGGATCCCTGGCAGTGTCCAAGGCCAGGTTGGACATTGGGGCTTGGAGCAGCCTGGGACAGTGGGAGGTGTCCCTGCCATGGCAGGAGTGGGATGGGATAATCCTCAGATCCTTCCCAAACCACCCCATTATTCCATCACTGTAACTCATTGTGGATGTGTTGGAATTCACAGAGTCCATCCCTGCCCCTCAGTGTCTGAATTTCCCAAGATCCCAAGCACCTCACACCTAAAATAATGCACTTGTTTGGGTATTCAGCTTCAGCATGATTTTATTACTATACAACCAAGAGAATTTCATAATTCCTTCTGTCTGGTGTTCTTCAGCTCAAATCTGCTATCAAAGTGTCACATCTAAATTCTCCTTTTGTGGCCCACAGCAAACACAGCGTGGGTGGACCCGCTCAGACTTTTATTCCCAGTAATTCCAAGACAGATGTTCAACAAGATCCAGAAAACGCTGCTTGATGGATTGAAAAGCATTTCTCTAAGTGGATTAAAAGACTACAAGAGTCAAGATGTTTCTATTTGTGCTTCACACAATTATTCTCTTTAAAGAGACTGTGCTAAAACTGTTACCATGGTGTCTGCATTCTAAGGTTACATGTTGACAAGTATGTCATTAAAAACCAGCAGACACCAGTGAGAATCTGCTCCCGATCACCCCAGTTAAGCTGGTTTGGAGGGATTGTTCTGCCCATGTGTTCAGCACATTCAATTCCTTATCTGCTTTAAGCAACGTTCATAAAAGGATTTTTCCATGCAGCGGCATAAAAAAATATCAAAATGGTACCAGGTTTTTGCTGCTGGGCCGTGTTGCTGGTTGATAACTGAGCACCAAAACAAGCAGCTTTATCTGGCAACATTTATCCAATTCATCAGCAGGGCTGACACTTCATGGAATTAAATCCATCCTGCAACTCCAGCTCTTAAAACAGAGCAAAAACCTGGTTGGTTCAGCAGCCAGTCCTTCAAAATAGCAAAATAATCTAGTGGAATGATAGGTAATTTATATCATTGGGGTTTTACCTGTGTGGGCAGGTTTGGGGCAGGAAAGGAGCAGATCCCTGTGTGGGGCACAGTGGGAATGGGCTGTGACTGATGCTTCACTGAATTAAATCCATCCTGCAACTCCAGCTCTTACAACAGAGCAAAAACCTGGTTGATTCAGCAGCCAATCCTTCAAAACAAGAAAATCTTCCAGTGGGATGATGAGGAATTTATATTGTAGGGGTTTTACCTGTGTGGGCAGGAAAGGAGCAGATCCCCGTGTGGGGCACAGTGGGAATGGGCTGTGGCAGCTGAGGGTTGGGGGATGCTCTGCACTGATCCTGGGTTTCTGTTCAGTGTCAAATCCCACAGCCACGTTGGGGTGGTTGGGGAGGTGCATTCCACTGCCAGGGATTGGGTTTATTTCCCTTTGGAGAGTTTGGGTTTATGTGGGAGCAGGCTGGGAAGGGCTGCAGAGATTTGAGAAGTGGCCCAGGAGGACCTTGTGAAGTTCCACAGTTCCCAGTGCCAGGGGCTGCTCCTGGGTTGGGGCAATCCCAGCCAGGAGCATGGACTGGGAGAAGAATTCATTGGGAGCAGCCCTGAGGAGGATTTGGGGATCTTGTGGGTGAAAACCTGGACAGGAGCCAGCAGTGAATGCTGGGAGCCCTGAAATCCATCGGCATCCTGGGCTGCATCCAGGGAGGAGAGAGCAGCAGGAAAAGGATTGGGATTGTGCCCCTGAGCCCCCTCAGGTGAGAGCCCACCTGCAGAGCTGCCCCAGCCCTGGGGCCCAGCACAGGGAGGACGTGGAGCTGCTGCAGAGAGCCCAGAGGAGGCTCCAGGATGAGCAGAGGGATGGAGCAGCTCTGCTGGCAGGAAAGGCTGGCACAGCTGGCATTGTTCAGCCTGGAGAGGAGAAGCTTTGGGGTGACCTTAGAGTCCCTTCCAGTGTCAGAAGGTTTTTAAAAGGAGGATAAGGGACTTTTTATATGGGCAGAGAGTGACAGGAAATGGGGGAATGGTTTTAAATTAAAGAAGGAAAGGTTAGATGGGATATTGGGCAGGAATTGTTCCCTGGGAGGGTGGGGAGGGGCTGGGCTGGAATTCCCAGATTTGCTGTGGCTGCCCCTGGATCCCTGGCAGTGCCCAAGGATGGCCAGGTTGGACACTGGGGCTTGGAGCAGCCTGGGACAGTGGAGGGTGTCCCTGCCCATGGCAGGGGTGGCACTGGATGGGCTTTAAGGCTTTTCCCAGCCCAAACCATTCCGGGATCCTGTGAAATCAGGGACATTTTTGCCAGGCATGGCATAAAGAAAGTGCCTTGGTGGCCTCTCAGGTGACTTCTCCCATAATTGGGACCAAGCTTTTACCAAATGCAGCTCAGTGACCCTCCCTGGGATGGGCTGACCCCCTCCTGCACGGTGACAGGGACAGTTTATTTCCTGTAAGTGGCTTATCTTCATAACCTGATAATAATTGATATTCCGGGATGGGAAAGTAAGTGCAAAATGACAGGCAATGCCAAGAGACGAGTCTTGAAAATTATGAGACCATTATCATCGAGAGACTTCTTAAAATACAGACTTGAGTTTCCCTGAAAGAGTAGAAGGGTGAAAAAAAGAAATTGTGTTGGTTTTCTATATCTATGTATATATATTTTTTTTTTTTAAATCTGTCTGAAAATCCTTTTCCATAAGAGGTCAGAGTCTTTCTGTACATCCATGATTTTTCTGGGGTGGATTATTGTGGGTGGAATCTCCTAGACCTGCTTTATCTTCTAGTTTTCACTTCCTCAGTAGCAGCACAACCTTTTCATTCCTAATTCCATCCAGCCCTGAGAGTTAGCACTTAAAAATATATTTTCAGTTTAGCACTGTCACGTTCCCTGCAGCAGAAAAATTCCCTTCAGAATCTGATTTTTCACTCACCAATTTTTCTGCAGCAAAACCTAATTCTATAAATCCAGCAAAGAATTCATGTTTTGTGTGTGGCTTTTAGGCTGTGAGAAAAGAAAAGGCATTTCCCATGAGCTCCCTTTCCAAGGGTGTAGTTTTTGGTGGAATATCAGACTTATCTCAAGTGCACGACGTCATTTCCATCATATTAATACAAATTATTCAAAATATTGTTCCCCTTTCTGTTTCTTTGCCTCTCCCTTAAAAAAATCAAGTTGAGAATAAACAGTATTTTATTAAAATACATAAATTCTATTCCTTTTTCTTTCTCTTTACTTCAAACTTCGGCCTAAAAGGCTCCTAATTTTCAATTGTTATTTCTCACCTAATTTTTATTTCACTTTAGGAGTTTTACTGTGAGCTTCAGTGCTGTCTGAAGAAAACTTTTCTGTATTTTCTTCTCACAGATTTTTTTCAGCTTTCCTCACCCTACTCTTTCCCAATATAAAAGCTGTAGTTTCCAGCTTGGTATCTTTTATGGAAAGAAATCGATGGAAAAGATTTTGCAGTGCCAAATTCTTACCAACTTCCTTTTTTTTAGGGGCATTTTAAGGAAAGCTGGTGCACAAATTAATTACATTTATTGTTTTGTCTACTTTTGGTCAAAAATAACCAATTTTCAGAATTCTTCTGACAAAGTATTAGGGATAGGATCTGGAAATTCTGGAAGACTGAGACAGTAAATTTTTGCATAAATATGAATAAATCAATATGAACACAAACACTGCAACAAAACCACGTACTGCACAAGGAGTGGTGAGTTGGAGCTACAGGGTTTTGTTTTATTGCATTCACTGAGAATTCTTTAGGGTTCTGGAACAAAATTGTTTAAAATGACCAGAATTCTGTCACTTTTATAACTTTTTAAAGTTACAAAATATATAAATACTGAATATTTGAATAAAATGAGAAAGCCATTGTTTTGTTTTCTGGGTGGGAGTGTAAAGAACTATTCAGTTCTAGGACTTTAAGTGGAAAGCCAGGTTTTAGTCTTTAATTGTAACACTGAGTACATTAACTTTTCGTGAAACGAAATGAAAATTAACTTTTCATTAAATATTCACTTTTTATTTAGTTGTTTTTTCCTTAATAGCATTTTTTTTTTTGTGATGACTGCTTCTCATGATTCAGTTATTTCAGCGAGCAGAGATTTTATCCCGTTAAACTCAGGCCAACTTGGGCCAGTCCGTTGTGGAAACGGCGTTTGGTTCATTTCCTGGGATTTCAGAGCAGGAAACATGAATGTCAACATTGCCATCTTCCTCTAGCTCCCTCTTTGAAAGGACTAAATGGGCATCACTTTTGTTGAAGGGGGGGGAAAAAAATGCATGAAAGCACTTTTTTTTCTCATCTCCAAGTAGGTCAGTTTGTGGCGGAAAGTAGAAAATAGCGGAAAGTATTAGTTTGGATTTTCCAGCTTCTCCTGAAGCATCTCCAGGATGGTGCTTGTGTGCTGATTGCAGGATTAGATCACAAAAGCAGACCCGAGCTGTGTGAGGAGGGTTTAGCAAAACGTGGTGGCACAAATCCCTCCCTGCCTCGAGCCCGCCCGGAATCGCTCCCGGAATTTGTTTGCGCGGAGGTGCCAAGGAGGCGTTTTAATGAGAAGTGGTCTCAAAAAACCAGCGAGATGAGGTATGATCTTGGTCATAAAATGAGTTTTGTCAGAGTTTTTTGGCCTGAAGAGGTGAATTCTGTTCCATTCCTGAGTTCAGGGAGGCGCAGCTCCAGCCAAATCGCGGCGCGTCGGAATCGCCGCCGCGCGAGGCAGCGGATACAGTGGGTGAGGAGTTTCTCAGCTCACTTGGTTTTCCTCAATTTATCCTGTGTCAGATCTTGGCAGGGTACAAATGAAACAGGACCTTTCATGAGATAAATTCATTCTGGGATCTGATAATCCAGGAATATTCTGTGGCGCGCAGTTCCCGTTTGAGTTCACTTTGAGTTTTGTGATGTGGGTTCTTCAATGAGGAGTGAAGGGCATAAATTTCACCTTCCAAACCTTGAGGAATAGAAAAAATAATAGAAAATAAGTTTTTAATACAGGTCTCTCAAGTGTTCTGTGCTTTTTTGTCATGATTCCTGCTGAATCTTTACATTTTGGTGTCACCACTGCGCACCTTTTAACCTGCTTCTGTCATGTTGTACAAGCTGAAAACAGCAAGAAGTTCTCAATCTACAGAAGGTGAAGGGTTTGCTTTTGGTTCTCCCAACCAAATTTCAGCTTAAATGACAATAAACAAGCTTGTCTTTCCTTTTGGTATCCATTTCATCCTGAAATGGATGAATTTGTTTCATGGAGATTGACACCATCTGTTTTCAGATATTATGGTGCCACTGCCCTCTCACAATTTCTGAGAGAATTTGTGTGGTGTGAATTATTTCTGTTTCCTCTTGGTCCCCATTTTCTTTTATTCTCTGTTTTTACTGATGAATGAGGACTCTGATTTTGACCTTTGAGACTTTTGATGTTGCTCCACACAGAACAGAAGATATTTTGCCTCTTTGGAGGTTTCTTTGCTTAATTTTTGCTGATTTAGATACAAGATTCAGTTAAAAATCCTGAAAATAGAATATGTGGATTGTGGCACACAGACTGAACGTGCATTTGTCATTACTGGCATTTGTAAAGCTCAACATCAGTGGATAAAAAGTGCCACATTCTCAGATGGTAACTCAATAATTAATTTCTTTTTTGGGAGTACAAGCAAACACAATTTAATGTTTTATCACTGTAACAGGCGCTAAGTAAGTTTTGTGTGCAAATATTTGCTCAGAGGAGGATCCCCTGTCGCTGTTTTTGCGATGTCATGGAAACTGACAATTTCTCTCTACATTAATCCAAGTTTCATTTTATTTTTTGGGATTTCTAAGAGGTGAAGCTGTGCACAGATGCCTCCAAAAAGTCTCACGTCCCTTCCCTGAGCCCTTGCACTTTGGATGAAGCATCTCATTGTCACCCCTCAGCATTTCCCCATTTGGTGACGTGGCTGAGAATTTTAATGCCCCCGAGTTCTCATTGGGCTGCTGATGTTGCTGCTTGCAGAGCAGAGGATATGCAGGTGATATTTTGCCTCTTCAGAGGTTTCTTTGCTTAATTTTTGCTGAGTTAGATACAAGTTACTATTAAAAGTCCAGAAAAATGATTATCTGGATCATAGCACACGGACTGAATGTGCATTTGACATCATTGGCACTTGTAAAACTCAACATCAGTGGATAAAAAGTGCCACATTCTCAGGTGGTAACTTGATAATTAATTTCTTTTTGGGAGACCAAGCAAACATGATTGAATGTTGTATCACTGCAACAGGTACTAAGTAAGTTTTGTGTGCAAATATTTGCTCAGAGGAGGCTCCCCTCTCCTCTTTTTGCGACGTCATGGAAACTGACAATTATAATTCACATTAATCCAAGTTTCATTTTATTTTTTGGCATTTTTAAGAGCTTCTAAGAGGTGAAGCTGTGCACAGGTGCCTCCAAAAAGTCTCAGGTCCCTTCCCTGAGCCCTTGCACTTTGGATGAAGCATCTCATTGTCACCCCTCAGCATTTCCCCATTTGGTGACGTGGCTGAGAATTTTAATGCCCCCGAGTTCTCATTGGGCTGCTGATGTTGCTGCTTGCAGAGCAGAAGACATCCAGGTGATATTTTGCCTCTTCAGAGGTTTCTTTGCTTAATTTTTGCTGATTTAGATACAAGATTCAGTTAAAAATTCTGAAAATTGAATATCTGGATGGTGGCACACGGACTGAATGTGCATTTGACATTACTGGCATTTGTCAAACTCAGCATGTCTGGATAAAAGGTGCCACATTCGCAGGTGATAACTCAATAATTAATTTCTTTTTAGGAGTAAAGCAAACATGATTGAATGTTTTGTCGCTATAACAGGTACTAAATCAATTTTGTGTACAAATACTTGCTCAGAGGAGTCTCCCCTCTCCTCTTTTTGCGACATCATGGAAACTGACAATTTTAATTCACATTAATACAAGTTTAATTTTATTTTTTGGCATTTTTAAGAGCTTCTAAGATGTGAAGCTGTGCACAGGTGCCTCCGAAAAGACTCAGGTCCCTTCCCTGAGCCCTTGCACTTTGGATGAAGCATCTCATTGTCACCCCTCAGCATCTCCCCATTTGGTGACGTGGCTGAGAATTTTAATGCCCCCGAGTTCTCATTGGGCTGCTGATGTTGCTGCTTGCAGAGCAGAAGATATGCAGGAGATATTTTGCCTCTTCAGAGGTTTCTTTGCTTAATTTTTGCTGGTTTAGATACAAGTTACTATTAAAAGTCCAGAAAAATGATTATCTGGATCATAGCACACGGACTGAACGTGCATTTGACATCATTGGCATTTGTAAAACTCAACATCAGTGGATAAAAAGTGCCACATTCTCAGGGGATAACTCAATAATTTATTTCTTTTTGGGAGTACAAGCAAACAGAATTTAATGTTTTATCACTGTAACAGGTGCTAAGTAAGTTTTGTGTGCAAATATTTGCTCAGAGGAGGCTCCCCTCTCCTCTTTTTGCGGCATCATGGAAACTGACAGTTTTTATTCACATTAATGCAACTTTCATTTTATTTTTTGGGATTTCTAAGAGGTGAAGCTGTGCACAGGTGCCTCCGAAAAGACTCAGGTCCCTTCCCTGAGCCCTTGCACTTTGGATGAAGCATCTCATTGTCACCCCTCAGCATCTCCCCATTTGGTGACGTGGCTGAGAATTTTAATGCCCCCGAGTTCTCATTCGGCACGGCCTCTGTGCCGCTGGCGGGAGAGCCTTTAGAAATGGGATTAACTTGCAGAGGAATGCATTAGGCATGGCCCAGAAGTGGGCAAAGCCCTAACCAGCCTGATAGATTGCTCCACGCTCCAAATCCTCCTAAGCACCCCCTCCCTGCCCTCATTGACAGCTCCCCATTGAGCAGCTCGGGGCTTTGGCGTGTTTGGGAGCGGGGCTGTTTTGTAGCGGCCCGGGGCTGATCTCATATTCGCTTTCTGAAATTAATTCGACACTGCTTTACATGTTAATCCGCAGAGGATTGATTCGGGGGAGGTCAGAGCGGTGCAGCCTCAGAAAAAGGGGAGAAAAGCTCCACTTAAAGCAGCTCATTTCAGTTCCCAGCCATGGGCAGAGCTGCCTTTTCTTTGTGGCACCGGGCCAGCTGGAGGGGACTCAGTGCTCCGACAGAATCCATCAAATGGTGGTGTTTGATGGGATCTGCAAGGAAGTTGAGCTAATTAAATTTACCTTCATTAACCAATCGCAGCTTGCAAATGGCCCAACTCTACTTTGGGAACCTGCAGGGTGGCAAAAAAAATCCCTCCCTTTCTTTAAAGCGCCGACAGAAGTGAGCAGTGAGAGCAGTCAGGAACGCGCCATAATCTGATTTATTTTTTTTTCTCTCTCTTACTTGTAAAGTTTTCGGCGTTGCTAAAACAAAATAAATACACATGGAAAAAACCTGCCCTGGTGGGATGGGCTGGTGTTGGACCATTCTGGAGAAATCACATGTTTTATTTGGAGCTACACAAAAGGGCAGGAGGCTTCAGCGGGGAAATGTTACAGCAAGAGCAGGATAAGGGACGTGTAATAAAATAAAAGTATTGGAGATCTTGAGAAAGTGTCTCTGAGCTGCAGCTGCACCTTGCTGAAATGATTCTTTTTGATTTGAAAACAAACCCGTGATGGTTTGGGAATAGCTTTTGGTGATTAACAGCATGGTGTGTTTGTAGGATTTCAAAAAGTCAAGCAGAAAAATGGATTTTTTTTTACTGTGTGGATTAGCTTAAAATACATTCTGTCTACTTTATATTAAAATGCATGAGAAACTTTAATTATAATCCATGATTTACTTGCAGATTCATTAAACCACCACAATTAAAAATACCAGGAAATTAAACATTTTACAGCTGTTCACCCTTTCCACTTCAACTTTCATGAGTACAATATGCATATAACGATTTTACAACAATAAAAAATTTGGATTCACGTTTGGATTGCGAGAGTTCAAACTGTTTCAGGTAGAATTTGTCCCCCAAAGCCTATAAATGTCTAAATTTGACTGCACTGCTCCCTGAAAGACTAGTGAAGTCTTTTATGGAGTTCAGATGTGCTCTAATTTTGGAGGTTTTCCTTTCAGGAAACTTGCCTTGTGTAGGTAGAACCTTATGAATCCAGCTATATAATATCTATAATTTGAATATTTAATTTAAATGTCGGTGTTGGAGCTGTCAGGGATGAGCGTAGCGTCCGTATTCACCTGATAATATTTAGTCTGAATCTAATAATAGCTTCATATATAGAGAAAATAAGAAATTTAGGTTTAAAACTATTTCAGTTCATTTTTTGTGGTTCTGCTCCCAGGGAACAGGGACAGCAGGAGAGGGAACGGCCTCAGGCTGGGCCAGGGGAGGCTCAGCTTGGACAGCAGGAGCAATTTGCCCATGGAAAGGGAGCTCAGGCCTTGGCAGGGGCTGCCCAGGGAGCTTTGGAGTCCTCATCCCTGCAGGTGGCCAAGGAAGGGCTGGAGGTGGCACTCAGTGCTCTGGGCTGGGGACAAGGTGGGCACAGGGCCCAGCTGGGACTGCATGGGCTGGCAGGGCTTTGCCAGCCTCAGGGATTTGGGGATTCTGTGACGGAGCCTAAAGAAAACCAAAATGTTTTGAAGATAAATTAGCAATGATTTAGGGAAGTAATTTCTATTATTGTGACCGTTCAAAGCAGTCATGGCCTGTGTGTCTAAGTCGTTTCCAGCAGGCAAAAAAAGTCAGACTCTCTCATTAGACCATCTATTCTTGAACTTCTCAGCCTCTTTCCCTCCGTGTTCCTGGGAGGTGACTCCTGGAACTCTGCAATTTTAGTCTTCTAAATGTTCTTTTGGCTGTTGAGCAGCTTTTTCTCACCTCTCGGTTCGTTGCCTTCAACTCTTTTTGTTCTGCGACTTAAAGTCTCCTTAGGTGTGAACATAATTGAATGAAACAATTACAGTTTTTATAATAATGGCAAGTTCTCATCAGAAAAAGTGCTTTTTCTTGGAGCAGCCTGGGATAGTGGAAGTTGTCCCTGCCCATGGAACTGATGAGCTTTAATGTCCCTTCCAAGGGAGCTTTAATGTCCCTTCCAACCCAAACCATTTTGGGATTCTGGGACTGTCAGTGTGAGAGAGGAACCAGCTTCAAAGGGGACGTGAGGGATTTATAATGAGCATTGTGTGCATATAAAGTTTACCTTTTCCGATGACAGAGTATATAAAGACATAAAAGTTGCTCCTTAAATGCAATAAAATCGCCGCACAGATGAGTTCATGGGAAAGAAATCCATCGAGGGCTGTTAGATGGAAAGACAGTGCCTTTGATGTAGGAAGGAATTAAAATTTCTGCCTTCAGAAGGAATGAACCTTTCACCAGCCAGACCAGAACCAGATCCTTTAACCACGGCGTTGAAACAAGATTTAGAATGGAAATTTTCCCTCAGAATTTTTTTTATTGTGTTGTTTTTTTCACAATAGATAATTGAAGAAAAGAATCTCCCTGAATTTTAGAGAGAGAATTTTGGCACCCAGGCATCCACACTGAGTTTGCCCACTGGCTTTAAGAGCTGCTGGTTTTGAGTTGGTTTTGTCGCCGTCTCTTCTGGTAGAAATTAATTAATGAACTGAGGATGTAATTATTGTTTAAGTGGCATTCTGACTGTGAAAAGTGGTGTGTGGACAAGTGCAGCAGGCTGCTCTAACACAGGCTATGATATGGAATTCCACACTTTCATCTGGAATGCTTTTTTGGGGTAAAAAAGCTTTTTTTAAATCCTCTCCATGAGCCCTGGGCTGTGTTTTTGGTGTCTGCTACTCCAACCAGGATCTGAATTTTTCCTTTCAGAATTCCCTGCCTCTTACGTTTGTGCAGAAATCTTGTTTTGAGTCTGTTCTCTGTTTTAACCCCTCCAGGTTGTGGAGTATCCCTTCTTCTGTTCTCTCTTTTAACCCTTCCAGGTTGTGGAATATCCCTTCTTCTGTTCTCTCTTTTAACCTTTCCAGGTTGTGGAGTATCCCTTCTTTCAGCCTGGTGCCAGCTGTTCCCCATCACAGAAGGAATCGCTGGTTGTGTGGAGAGTCTTGAATCTCCTCCTTCCCAAAACTGCCAGATGGCTCAAAAACACCTTTAACTGAGGCTTTGAGCACTCAGCACTTGGGGATTTTGGAATAAAAAGGGTGTGTTTGGGGAAATTTGAAGCCCACTGTACCACATAATTAAGCTCCAAACTGAAGGGCTGAGATTCAGGGTGCAGCTTTTCCCTTCCCCTTTTTCACCCATCCCAAAAAGTTGGAGGAGTCATAGCAAATAGAATTTCCTAGAAGTGGTGGAAAGTTGCAAGATTATGAATGGGGTTTCCTTGTTAAAAGGTGATTTATGTGCAATCTTAAACTGCAGTTGCTCGGGGTTCAATTATAATTACTGAGGAGGTTTATGGAGAAATTGAGGTAAAAATATAGAGTTTTGTTTGGGATATGAATGGGAGAGAGAGCAGCTTCTTAATGCAGAGGAAAACCTTGTTCTGAAAGGTGAATATTGTGATTAATGTGGATGCTCCCTAAGTATGCTGAGCCCTGAGGGAAACATCCTTAATCTTAGTTTAAGTTGAATGTTGGGTTACTTTTCCAAAGTAAAAGCCATCTTGGAATGAAAACATTAAATAATAATGAAGTGAGGATGTGTATTATGAACTTTTTAGTCCCATAAGGCATGTGCAATTTAAATTTCTTGTCCATGTGCCCAAGTATTTGTTTCTGGTGGTATTTGCCAGTGAAATACATGTAAAGATGTCCTTCCTCAGGCACTTCATGAAAATACTTCCTTACTGTTCTGATTTTCACTTCTTTTTAAAGTAAGAAAGTACCTCTTGCCCTCGCTCAGATTTTTCTAACAGAGCTACCTTGAAATTAAGGCTTCATACAAGATCTAACCAAAGGCAGGAGGTGGGAGGGGAGAGAAACACAAGGACTGAATTGTTTAAAAACGCATTTTTGAACGGGGGGAAATGATTGTTTCCATTCATCACAGCCTTTTCGCATTTTTTTGTCATATCTGATTGATAGTGTCTAGAACAGAAGGGTGCACTCGGGCACTTTGCATAGGTAATTATTTCTGTCTGTGGTTATTTCTAATTGCTGCTTAATTAGAAATGGAGGAATAGGGAATAGGGAGGTGATTATCAGGAGCAGGGCAGGGATTGTCCCTCTGTGCTGGGCACTGAGAGGCCCCTCGAGGGCTGTGTCCAGTTGTGGCTCCTGCAGGAGAGACCTGGAGGGGCTGGAGCTGGGAAGGGGCTGGAGGCCCAGGAGAGGCTGAGGGAGCTGGGAAAGGGCTGAGCCTGGAGCAAAGGAGGCTCAGGGGGGACCTTGTGGCTCTGCACAAGTCCCTGCCAGGAGGGGGCACAGGGTGGGTCGGGCTCTGCTCCCAGGGACCAGGGACAGGAGGAGAGGGAACGGCCTCAGGCTGGGCCAGGGGAGGCTCAGCTTGGACAGCAGGAGCAATTTGCCCATGGAAAGGGAGCTCAGGCCTTGGCAGGGGCTGCCCAGGGAGCTTTGGAGTCGCCATCCCTGCAGGTGGCCAAGGAAGGGCTGGAGGTGGCACTCAGGGGGACAAGGTGGGGACAGGGCACAGCTGGGACTCCATGGGCTGGGAGGGCTTTTCCCGTCTCAGGGATTCTGTGATAAGACCCAACACTGATATAAATATTTTAAAATACTAGCAATTATTCTGTGATCTGCGTTCACTTCAGCTCTTAACAACCAAATTAAGACAAGTGCTGCCATTTCTTCCTAAAATGTGCCCTAAAGCAGGACACTCTTCCAATGTGCTTCATGCCACATCTTCAGGGAGCCCCTCTCCAGGTGAGAAAATCACAGTCACCTGCAGGAACGGCAGCAGAGGTGACAGGAATTCATCAGCCAGTGCTGGACACTGCAGTATCAACACTGAGGGCGAGTGAGTTGTGTTTTATTTGCGTGTTTTATGGGGTGTCCAGTGCTGTTTGTACATGTGGAACATTCCTTTTGAATATTACGAAGTTGCGCTGCTGAACACATCCTGGAGATTTAGAAACAAAATATCAAATCACTTCTAATGACCTGATTTTTTTCTCTCAAAACCTCCTCCAACTCCAGCTCTTGTTGTGAAATTTTCCCTCAGTAGCCTGGTAGCTGAATAATATTTATTGATTTTCGAAAGCCCTGAGAACAGAATTATATTCCAGCCCGCTTAATGAGATAATTCTTACCGAATTATTCACTAATAATTTTGATTCTCAGCCCTCCCCCGCGATTCTCAGCTCTGCTCACACGGTCCCCAGCTGCGTTATCTACCCCCAGTGCAGAAAATTAAGTCAATGTAAGAGTATACTCTGGTTTTTAAGGAGAGGTCACGAATCACCTCCCTCCCCTTGGTAGCCACCAGCGTTCTCATTACGCTTCATTTGTGCGCCGGGAGGACCGGGGGGACCCAGCTGGGCCCCCCGTCTGCTCTCATCAAGAGTTAATTTCTGCAGGAGGTGCTGCTGGCATGAACAAGTGCAGGAGGTTCTCTGGTGGTCCTGCCAAACAACGAGAGCTCTTAATTAGCAGCGATGTTCAATCAGGCTCCTTAACGCGCCGCGGCGCCGAGCGGGTCATGTTCCTTCCCCGCCCAAATATTGGGTTTTTTAAAGGCAGCCTTGGCTTTCCAGAGGCAGGGAAGGCGAGGTGGGAGCTGTGCTTGAAAGTTGTCAGTAGCGGGGTGAAATCTGATTTTTTATGAAGGAGTTTCTGGGGAGTTTCTGGGGTTTCCTACTCAATTGGTTTCACTGGGAAGATGTTTTTCGTTGTGGTGTTGAATATGAAAATTCATCACTTTGCATGGTCAGGGAGGGGTTGTCCTGCACTCCAGTTATTTTGTAGAACATCTTTTTTGACCATCAGCAGTGGGGTGGAACTTGATTTTTTTATCAAGGAGTTTCTGGGGAGTTTCTGGGGGTTTCTGCTTGGTGGGTTTCAATAGGAAGATGTTTTCCGTTGTGGTGCTGAAAGTGAAAATTCATCACTTTGTATGGTTGGGGAGGGGTGCTCCTGCACTCCAGTTTTTGGCTGTCAGCAGTGGGGTGAAATCTGATTTTTTTTGAGAAATATGGGAGTTTCTGCTTGGTGGCTTTCAGAGGGAAGATGTTGCTCGTCATGGTGCTGAATATGAAAACTCATCACGTTGCATGGTCTGGGAGGGGTTGTCCTGCACTCCAGTTATTTTGTAGATCTTTTTTGACCATCAGCAGTGGGGTGAAATCTGACTTTTTATTAAGGTTTTGGGAGTTTCTACTCAGTCGGTTTTGAAGGGAAGATCTTTTCCATTGTCGTGCTGAATATGAAAATTCATCACTTTGCATGGTCAGGGAGGGGTTGTCCTGCACTCCAGTTATTTTGTAGAACATCTTTTTTGACCATCAGAAGTGGGGTGGAACTTGATTTTTTTATCAAGGAGTTTCTGGGGAGTTTCTGGGGGTTTCTGCTTGGTGGGTTTCAGTGGGAAGATGTTTTCCGTTGTGGTGCTGAAAGTGAAAATTCATCACTTTGTATGGTTGGGGAGGGGTGCTCCTGCACTCCAGTTTTTGGCTGTCAGCAGTGGCTGTCAGCAGTTTGAGAAATATGGGGGTTTCTGCTTGGTGGCTTTCAGAGGGAAGATGTTGCTCGTCATGGTGCTGAATATGAAAACTCATCACGTTGCATGGTCTGGGAGGGGTTGTCCTGCACTCCAGTTATTTTGTAGATATTTTTTGACCATCAGCAGTGGGGTGAAATCTGACTTTTTATTAAGGTCTTGGGAGTTTCTGCTCAGTCGGTTTTGAAGGGAAGATCTTTTCCATTGTCATGCTGAATATGAAAATTCATCACGTTGCATGGTGTGGGAGGAGTTGTCCTGCACTCCAGTTATTTTGTAGATATTTTTTGGCCATCAGAAGTGGGGTGAAACGTGATTTTTTTATCAAGGAGTTTCTGGGAAGTTTCTGGGGTTTCCTACTCAATGGATTTCAAAGGGAAGATGTTTTTTGTCATGGTGCTGAATATGAAAAGTCATCACTTTGCATGGTCTGGGAGGGGTTGTCCTGGACTCCAGTTATTTTGTAAAAGATCTTTTTTGACCATCAGCAGTGGGGTGAAACTCGATTTTTTATGGAGGAGTTTCTGAGGAGTTTCTGGGGATTTCTGCTTGGTGTGTTTAAGATGTTTTCCGTTGTGGTGCTGAATGTGAAAATTCAGGACTTTGTACGGTCTGGGAGGGGTTGTCCTGCACTCCAGTTATTTTGTAGAATATTTTTTTGGCCATCAGCAGTGGGGTGAGACTCAATTTTTGTATCAAGGAGTTTCTGAGGAGTTTCTGGGGTTTCCTACTCAATGGGTTTCAAAGGGAAGATGTTTTCTGTCATGGTGCTGAATATGAAAAGTCATCACTTTGCATGGTCAGGGAGGGGTTGTCCTGGACTCCAGTTATTTTGTAGAAGATCTGTTTTGACCATCAGCAGTGGGGTGAAACTCGATTTTTTATTAAGGTCTTGGGAGTTTCTGCTCAGTGGGTTTTGAAGGGAAGATCTTTTCCATTGTCATGCTGAATATGAAAATTCATCACTTTGTATGGTGTGGGAGGGGTTGTCCTGCACTCCAGTTATTTTGTAGAATATTTTTTTGGCCATCAGCAGTGGGGTGAAACTCGATTTTTTATGGAGGAGTTTCTGAGGAGTTTCTGGGGATTTCTGCTTGGTGGGTTTCAATGGGAAGATGTTTTCCGTTGTGGTGCTGAATGTGAAAATTAATCACTTTGTATGGTTGGGGAGGGGCTCTCCTGCACTCCAGTTATTTTGTAGAAGATTGTTTTTGGCCATCAGCAGTGGGGTGAAATCTGACTTTTTATTAAGGTTTTGGGAGTTTCTGCTCAGTGGGTTTTGAAGGGAAGATCTTTTCCATTGTCATGCTGAATATGAAAATTCATCACTTTGTATGGTGTGGGAGGGGTTGTTCTGCACTCCAGTTATTTTGTAGAAGATTTTTTTGGCCATCAGTAGTGGGGTGCAATCTGATTTTTTATGAAGGAGTTTCTGGGGAGTTTCTGGAGCTTTCTGCTTGGTGGGTTTCAGTGGGAAGATGTTTCTCGTCATGGTGCTGAATATGAAAAGTCTTTACTTTGTATGGTCTGGGAGGGGTTGTCCTGCACTCCAGTTATTTTGTAGATTTTTTTGGCCGTCAGCAGTGGGGTGAAACTCGATTTTTTTATCAAGGAGTTTCTGGGGAGTTTCTGGAGGTTTCTGCTTGGTGGGTTTCAAAGGGAAGATGTTCTTCATCATCGCCTGAATACGAAAACTCATCACTTTGTATGGTCAGGGAGGGGTTGTCCTGGACTCCAGTTATTTTGTAGATTTTTTTGGCTGTCAGCAGTGGGGTGAAATCTGATTTTTTTTAAGAAATATGAGGGTTTCTTCTTGGTGGGTTTCAGAGGGAAGATGTTTTTTGTCGTGGTGCTGAATATGAAATTTCGTCACTTTGTATGGTCGGGCAGGGGTTGTCCTGGAGTCCAGTTTGTTACAGATTTTTTTGGCTACAAAACCAAAAGCTGAGGCTTTGCAGCGCATCCTTTGCTCTCCTGGCTGTGATATTTGGATGTTTCACTGCTGATGATGTACCAGGCCCGTTCTGGGTCTCTGTAAAATACGGGATTTCAAATGTCAAGCCTAAAAACTGAAATCAAGATTCAGTGGGAATTGGCAAGAAAATTGTGGTGCATGTTTGTATTGGTCAACTTCCTACCAAAGAAAGGGATGGAGAAGGAAAAGAATAATTTGTAAGGTGCGTGTTATAAGATTAAAAATATTATATAAATTTGCATGGAATATTTTGAGCCTTGTGACTGGACCTGTGTTGAGGGTTTGAACACTTTTGGTCTCAAAAGTTTTGGAAAGTCTTTTTAAGCTTTGAAGTCTTTCAGCAAAAGAAAAAAAAAATCAGGTGCAAATTGCTCAGTGTATTCTCTGAAATAAAGCGAGATTTTACATTTTTAAAATAAATAAGAATATTCCTTAAATGTAAGTGTATCCAGGCCAAAGTTCAGTGTGGCACATGCCCATGGCCATCACTAAATGGAATTTTAGAGGGGCAGAAAGGAGTGGCATGGGTGGCATTTAGCCAGGAACGTGGCATCGCTGTCCTGCAATGCCAGCCATCAATTATTTCATCGAATAAAAATAGAATTATCCGTCTATTGCAATGCACTTCACAGGCTTCAAAGGATATTTTCACCATATTGTGCCCATGAATCAAAAGCTCCTTCTTGTTACAGCTGAAGGGTTTAAATGCTGTTCTGAAATCTAAAATCTTAAACCTGAGATCTCTTTCTAGGCCAGGCTTCTGAGGCTTCAGATCTGCCACAGCTTCAGTCGTTCCCATTAATAATTTGGGTGGCAGAATTGAGGGCTCCCTTATTAAAAACTCCTCTTTGTAGGGAGAATCCATCAAGTCGTAGAAAAGGTGGGTTTAAAACTCAAAGCTCGATGAACCAAAGCCTGGCCTCAAATAATCAGATGCAAATCATAATTAAAACTTCAAGGCCTTAAATGTATCTTAGAGCTCTGCATGGAGATAAATTCTGTGTTAAATTCTCTGTGTAATTTCCCAGACTGGAGGGAGATTTGAGCATTTTTTTTTTTTTTGCAGTGGCTGCACATGTTTTTTTCATCAGCACATTTGGGGCTGGGTCGTGTGTTTTGGAATGCACTTGAAATATCTTGGGTGGTTGCAGATGGCCTCGGTCTCGTTTGCGTCATCACGAGCACGAGGAGTCAAAATAATTCTTTGAAACTCGATTTGGTGAGCGTCACGTTTTAAAAAAGGAGGAGGTGCCGTGGGAGTTCCCCCTCTTGGATTTTTCAGCTTGAAAGTTCTTGAATATTTAATTACCAACTCCCATTGAAGGGTGGGAAGGCACGGCAAAGCCAATAATTTGTGCTTGGATATTGATAAATAATTTTGTGCTTGGATATTGATAAATACTTTGTGCTTGGATATTGGTAAATACTTCGTGCTTGGATATTGATAAATATTTATTTTAGCTTCAGCTGCTTTGCTGGAATCAGTCTCGGGTCTGAGGTCTGGATGTTGTGTGGGCAGCACCTCCAGGATCCCAAGAACTTGCAGAAACTTCCTTTTGCTTTGGGTTCTGGGGAGAGCAAATGCTGTCATTTTATGCCACAGTTGCATGAGCAGTGAAATATTAGTTGGTCATGGGTGAAAATTGAAATTCTGGGTGACCAAGGCCTAGAACTGAGGCCTAGAGGAGGCCTAGAACTGAGGCCTAGAACAGAGGCCCAGATGTTGTAATTTCTGATTTTATTCCAACAACACTTTCCATTTGGAGCAGATGAGTTTGTGGACAGGCACTTGATGCCTGTGGTTGTGGGAGAATGAGAGGTTTGCCATAAAACCTCTTCCTATAATAATTTTGCAGTTATTTTCACATCCACTGCTTGATTCGTTTTTCTGACGCCCCAGGGCTTTCTCCTCCAGCCCCTGGGTGTGGGATAAATGTGATTGATACAACTCAATCTTGGATCATCCTGCTGTTTTACCTGATTTTTAGTAATATTTGTTGCTGATCTGTGTAATTTGTGGGATTAGAAATAATAATAACAGTAATAGTAATAATAATAATAATAATAATAGTAATTCCAGAACCTAAAGGGACTCCAAAAAAGCTGGAGAGAGACAATTTCCAAGGAATGGAGTGACAGGACAAGGGGGAATGGCTTTGAACTGATGGAGGGCAGGGGTGGATGGGATATTGGGCAGGAATTGTTCCCTGGGAGAGTGGAGAATAGAATTCCCCTGGAGTTGAATTCCCAGATTTGCTGTGGCTGCCCCTGGATCCCTGGCAGTGCCCAAGGATGTCCAGGTTGGACACTGGGGCTTGGAGCAGCCTGGGACAGTGGGAGGTGTCCCTGCCCATGGCAGGGGTGGCACGGGATGGGCTTTAAGGTCCCTTCCCACCCAAACCATTCCATCAATCCATGATTTTTTTCTTTTATGGCATCCTCCCTGTGTGGAGTTTGAAGTGCTTTGCCAATAGTTGTCATTCAGCTTTCCAAGATCCCTCAGGAACACTGCAGATAAACAGCAATGAGAAGTAGTTTTTCACACTAACATGTGTGAACAGAACCTCCAAAATTATTATTTTTGCTTTGGATCCACCAAAGGCACACGAGGAAAATTGTGTATGGGAAGATCCCCTCCTGCCAAAGGACTGAACAGCAAAAAGTGACTTTTAGAAACAAATAAATTTTATCTAAGAGTAGTAGATTGATCGAATCCCAGAATCCCAGAATGGTTTGGGTTGGAAGGGACCAATCCAGTGCCACCCCTGACATGGCAGGGACACCTCCCACTGTCCCAGGCTGCTCCAAGCCCCAGTGTCCAACCTGGCCTTGGGCACTGCCAGGGATCCAGGGGAAGATTCAAAACTACTAAAAATGGAGGACTTGGATCAAAATTTTTGTGTTATTCCCTCCACCTTGAGTGACATAAAGTTTTCCAAATCAAGTGCAAGCTGATACCGATATTTTATTCAGCTTCCTGTTTTTTTTCTGTGATTAAAATAATAACAAAACATATATAATGATTATTTGCTTATGTAAGTGATGTCTAACTCTGCCATGCCCGTGCCATCCTGATGGGATAATCCCATCCCCAGCCCCAGCCCTGGGATTCAGGAATGTTCTGCCAGGGCTGCAGGGCTTTTGCAGCACCAGAAACTTAATCCCAGTTTTTCTGGGAAAGGGGCAGCCCTGGAACAGCTGCATTCGAGTGAGGCCTCATGGCCAAGTGCCTTCAGATAATGATTTCACTGAGCTGCAAGACACCAGATCCATGAAAATAAAGTCCAGGCATGTTGGTCAGCCATGCAGAGAACTTTATAATAATAATAAAATAATAATTATTATAATTATATTAATAATAATGATGTAACTTCTTTCAAGTCCTGCAGTTTGCCGTGTTAAACTGAATTAGCAACATTTTTTCACTTAAAAAGGCTTGTGGGATTTTAATGAGGTGGGAGTGTATCCAGGCCAATTTTAGTTAATTAATTTTGACTGCAAATATTTATTTGTAGCCAGAATGAGTTAACTTTTATGTGTTCAGTATTACAAGCACCACTTGCATTTGGAATCTCTTCTCAGTGTCTGTTCGACCTGGAAAGAAAATATATTTGCTTAATGAACAGGGGGGAAAAGCATTTTTCTGCTGTCACATCTTATATTTTATGATCTCCTTTCCCAAATTCAGTCATGCTTTCTTTCTGGAAGTATCCTAAAAGCGAATGAATACGAGGAAATTCAATTAGAGGAACTCTTCAATAACAAAAATAAATGTTCATGTCCAAGGGAGAGATAGAGCGTGATAAAATAACCCAAGATGTATTTTATGTTAACTTCCAGGAAATTTTTTTTGACAGTGGAGTTTAAAAATAGCATTTCAAATCGAGAACTTGACAATGAATTTCATGATTTTGGAAGCCACCTTGCCTTATGTGATACTGGAATCTAATAACATAAATTGGGGTATTATATGTAAGTTGGAACAGTAATAAGTTGGAATAATAATATTATATATAAAGTTGGAATATTATATTGGAATATAAATTTTACCCCTTGGAATATGTCATTTGAGGGAAGAATTTTTTTTATTTTTATTAAGAAAGATTCTGTAGCAGCTTTTAAAAATGGACAGTCAAATACATAATTCATTTTAAAACAGAAATACATTAAATGGAAATAAGCAAATATAAGCTGACAATACCCAACTGTTCAGTTGCTGCATTAAATGGGAAGGCTTTGGTTGATGAAAAAAAGAGATTTTTGTCTTTTTTTGTTGCTAAAGCACTGAGGATCCCCAGGTAGTGTAAATGTGTGGATTTCCAGGCTGAGAGTTCCACTCCCTTTGTTGCACTTGGCTGGTGCCGCTTGGTGTCTCAGCTTTCAGCATCTGCAGGAGGAAAAACCTCACTGGAGAGTAAATTCTCAAATTGGCAGGGCTTTAATTGATCCTGGCTGGCTTGGATTTGGGGATGGATGTGCCAGTTCTTGCTGCCTGAGAGCAGCTGAGACGTGGGAAGGACTCGGAGTTGAACCCTCTGAGTTTGATCTGAGTTTGTTCATGACAAGAACCCGTGGGTTGAGTGATGGGAAATTCATTTATTGGTCTTAGAAGTCACTTCTTGGTGTCTGTTCTTTGTGTGGAGAAGGGAATGGAGATGGGAAGGGGCTGGAAAACACATCCAGGGATGAGAAAAGGAGGCTCAGGGGGACCTCATTGCTCCCCACAACTCCCTGACAGGAGGGGCAGGGAAAGGAGGAGAGGAAATGGCCTCAAATTGCACCAGGGGAGGCTCAGGTTGGAGATTGGAAACAATTTTTCTCTCACAGAGTGTTCAGGGATTGGAATGAGCTGCCCAGGGAAGTTTGGAGTCACTGGAATTGTCCCAGAGGAGTCTGGATGTGGCCCTTGGGGACAGGGTTTGGGGTGATGCTGGGGGTGGCACTGGGTGACCCCAAAGGGCTCTTCCAGCCTTGACGATCCTGAGATTCTGCCAGTATTGGAGGGAATTTTGTGTGCAGGAGAGAGGAGTTTTCCCATGATGGATGGACTGCAAAGATGAAGGATCTGCTGTGGGATTGTTGAATTTCACCCACTCTTGGCCTTTGAATTCCTTTTGTTGAATCATTTGAGCCACCCCAGTGATGCCTCAGAAGCCACACAGACACAGAATGAAGATCCTTGACCCAGAGTTTACAAATTGTCAATGAGAGAAAGAGCTCCAGGGACAAGATGACTCTGGATATTGGATAGAATGCCAGCAAAAGGGGAACACGAGGAGTTTTTATTTGCTGCAGGTTATCCCATAAAACAAGGGTGATAGGAAAATCAGTTTTACAGCTTTATTCTGGATAAACAGGAGTGCAGTGCTCTGTTAGGTTGCTCTGATGTTCATGATTGGAAAGTCAAAATTATTTATGGAGTACTTGTAGAAAAAGACATTTTTATAAAAAATATGTGAGAGGAGAAGTATTTCCTCCCCTTTTTCCTTCTCAGTTATATTCAATGCTAAATATATTGTGCAAGGTGAAGGAGACAGACAGCTGCAAATCGCTGACATTTACAACTGCAGCTTTATAAATTCTGTGAAGAGTTGCTTGTTAAAATTCTCTAAGTGGAGAAAAGGAAAGATGATCATTTTTTTCATCAGTTTTTCATCATTTTTTTCATCAGATCTTTCGCCTTTTAGATACTTAACTCCTTCATGTTACAACTGAAGGGTTTAAATGCTGTTCTTAAATCTAAAATAATTTTTTTTCATCATTTTTTCATCACTTTTCATCATTTTCTTCTTCAGATATTTCCCCTTTTAGATGCTTAACTCCTTCATGTTACAACTGAAGGGTTTAAATGCTATTCTTAAACCTAAAACCTTAAATCTGAGATCTCTTTCTAGGCCAGACTGCTGAGGCTTCAGATCTGCCACAGCTTCAGTCATTCCCATTAATAATTTGGGTGGCAGAATTGAGGGGTTCCTTATTAAAAACTCCTCTTTGTAGGGAGAATCCATCAAGTTGTAGAAGAGGTGGGTTTAAAACTCAAAGCTCGATGAACCAAAGCCTGGCCTCAAATAATCAGATGCAAATCATTAAATGGAGAGAGAGAGGTTGAATATCGATTTTCATGAGAGGTTCTGGAAATCTTGAGTGAGAAATTCAGTGTGGGTTAAAATTAAACTCCTGTTGTAACAAAGGAGGTGAGAACTGAGATTGAAATTCATACAGAAGTGCTTAAAAATGTGCTAAAAATGTCAGGCTAATCCTTCCAGTTCTGCTCAACACTGGGAGGGCTTAACTGGAGTTACCAAAAACTGGAGCCCAGTTTTCAGCACCAGGCTTCAAAAAGTGTGGATTTGCTGGGCACGGTACAAAGCAGGGAAAGGGAATAGTTCAGGGTGAGGGAAACTTGATTCCTTACAAGGGGGAGAGTGGGATAGCAAAGAATTGTGGTTTTTTCATCAAAAAATCACAAGAAATGTGTAAAGAAACTTTTGCTCAAGTGCGTGGTGCAGGAAGAAAATAAATGAGCATTTCCCCTTTTTCAGTGGTTGTGGGACAACATTTGAGCCCAGAAATGCAGGTGCAGGGATTTTGCATTTGAAAATTGCTAAAAAAAGGAATTTTGCTGTTTTTTCTCCATCGTTGTGAGATTTTCTGAGTGGAGCAGAGGATTCCTCTAGCACTCTGTGACTGTGGTGTAAAACTATGTCAGACTTAGGCTGTCCCTGTCGGAACCAACTTGATTTTGGAATAGATTTTCAGTTTTCTCTGTGCAGCTGGGGCTCATTTTACTATGGATACAAGTCCATGACAGATTCTGGAGCCATGGATTTTTAACTTCACACAAATGTGAATCACTTCTGATCCTTTTTTTCTTCCACATATTTTAAGAGTAGGGCAGAGGATCCTTCCAGCACTGGTGTAAAATTGTGCCAGACTTAGGCTGTCCCTGTCAGAATCAACTTGATTTTGGAATAGATTTTCTGTTTTCTCCATGCAGCTGGGGCTCATTTTGCCATGGATGCAAGTCCATGGGAGATGCTGGAGCCATGGATTTTTTACTTCACACAAATGTGAATAACTACTGATAGATTTTTTTCTTCCACGTATTTTATGAATAGGGCACAGAATCCTTCCAACACTCTTTGGTGTAAAATTGTGCCAGACTTAGGCTGTCCCTGTCAGAACCAACTTGATTTTGGTGTGGGATTTCAGTTGTCTCCGTGCAGCTGGGGCTTATTTTGCCATGGATGCAAATCCATGGGAGATTCTGGAGCTGTGGATCTTTTACCTCACACAAATGTGAATCACTTCTGATTCTTTTTTTCTTCCACATATTTTAAGAGTAGGGCAGAGGATCCTTCCAACACTGGTGTAAAATTGTGTCAGGCTGTCCCTGTCAGAACCAACTTGATTTTGGTGTGGGATTTCAGTTTTCTCTGCACAACTGGGGCTCATTTTGCCATGGATGCAAATCCATGGGAGATTCTGGAGCCATGGATTTTTTACTTCACTCTAACCTGAATAACCACTGATTTTTCTCCCAGATATTTATTCCTTTTATTAATTTCTGACTGTTTCCCAGCAGTTTTGCATGTCTATAACTTCCCATTTAAGTCCTTCCTCCACATTTTTCTCCTTCTCCAGCCAAAGGAATTCTTTGCTACAGGCCACCCTAACCTTTGATAAAACCTCTCTTTATCATTTAAAATAAAATACCCCCTCACAACACCTGCTTTTTTATAAATGTGTTGGTTAAGCTGAATGAGAAATTTTCTTTTCAAGCCTGTATTTTCCTTTTTCTTTACAGCTGAGTAATGCACAAAAAATAATAGGTGAAGGAGGACCCAGAGATCTGTCAGGAAGTTTAGAAATTTAGTTTTGATTTCAGTTATGACTCCATGAATATTGATTCCCATTTGTCTTGTCTCTTCATCCCTTGGGAATTGTCTCTCTCCATGGTTCCTGGGGCTCCTTCAGACCCTGCAAGGCCACACTGAGCTCAGCCCAAAGCTTCTCCTCTCCAGGCTGAACAATCCTAATTTTCCCAGCCTATCCTAAACCTCAGGATGGTTTGTAGTGATACAGAATTAGAATTTGACATATTTTTTGTCAGTGTTTGGAAGCAGTTCCTGGGTTGGGTGAGGTAATGCAAGAATCAAAGCTATTTTCTCTTTGATGCTCTTTGGGATATCCAGATTTTATTCTCCACTACGTGCAGATGTCATTGAGCAGAAAAGTGTCAAGATGCCAAAATCCAAGATAAATTTGCCTTCCAACCCCAAATTTACCTTCTGTTGTTCTGTGGTGACCCATCCACCACCTCCCAGGATAAGAATGATTTGTACATATTTTATTTGTACAATATTTTGTTGTTTCTGGGCATTTTTTAACCCCTCAGAAACAGGAACTTACAGCTTTTCCTGCTTGTGAAGACTTTGAATTTAAGATTACCTGGAGACCTCTGAGGCTTTTTTGTTTGCCCAACCCGAAATTTACCTTCTGTTATTCTGTAGCGACCCATCCACCACCTCCCAGGATAAGAATGATTTGTATATTATTTTATTTGTACAATATTCTATTTTTTCTTGGCATATTTTAACCCCTCAGAAACAGGAACTTAAAGCTTTTCTTGCTTGTGAAGAATTTGAATTTAAGATTACCTGGAGACCTTCATGACATATTTTATTTGTACAATATTTGTTGTTTCTGGGCATATTTTAACCCCTCAGAAACAGGAACTTAAAGCTTTTCTTTCTCGTGAAGAATTTGAATGTAAGATTACCTGGAGACCTTTATGATTTGTATATTATTTTATTTGTACAATATTCTATTTTTTTCTGGGCATATTTTAACCCCTCAGAAACAGGAACTTACAGCTCTTCTTTCTTGTGAAGAATTTGAATTTAAGATTACCTTGAGACCTTTGAGGCTTTTTTGTTTGCCCAACCCCGAATTTACCTTCTGTTATTCTGTAGTGACCCATCCACCACTTCCCAGGACAAGAATGATTTGTATATTATTTTATTTGTACAATGTTCTATTTTTTCTTGGCATATTTTAACCCCTCAGAAAAAGGAACTTACAGCTTTTCTTGCTTGGGAAGAATTTGAATTTAAGATTACCTGGAGACCTTCATGACATATTTTATTTGTACAATATTTGTTGTTTCTGGGCATATTTTAACCCCTCAGAAATAGGAACTTACAGCTTTTCTTTCTTGTGAAGAATTTGAATTTAAGATTACCTTGAAACCTTTGAGGCTTTTTTGTTTGCCCAACCCCAGATTTACCTTCTGTTGTTCTGTGGTGACCCATCCACCACCTCCCAGGATAAGAATGATTTG
Organism: Eopsaltria australis; assembly: GCA_034509425.1. Lineage (NCBI taxonomy): Eukaryota > Metazoa > Chordata > Aves > Passeriformes > Petroicidae > Eopsaltria > Eopsaltria australis. The sequence goes on from JAVTVJ010000992.1 coordinate 164,250, forward strand.
TACATATTTTATTTGTACAATATTTTGTTGTTTCTGGGCATATTTTAACCCCTCAGAAACGGGAACTTACAGCTTTTCTTTCTTGTGAAGAATTTGAATTTAAGGTCACCTTGAGAATTTGGGGGTTTTTTTTTGCCCATCCTGACAAAGGAAATCCCCCAGTTTGGGGCTTTGAGATTCAGCTGCATTTTGTGGTTAAAATCCACATTTCTGGAGCCTGCAGAGGATGCCGTGGCCAGCAGAAAGCAATTCCCTTCTTTCCAAATCCATTCTTAATCACCCATGAAATGAACCTTTGGGAGGCTGCCTCGGAGCTGGCACAGCCCAATAACGAGGGGGGTTTCGAAATATTTAGCAACATTTTTGGAAACAGAACTTTCCTGTTCTCCATTCCGATGCTTCTGAGCTCCCGTGTGAGAAAAACGCTGGGGGCTCGAATTCTGAATTTAGAAATCCTGTGGTTTCTCTTGGGATGAAATTCTGCTGCTTGATGAGGGGATATTTTGTGTTTTAATTATCAGATCTGTGAGAGCAGAGCCAGCTGAGCTCAGCTATTGTGTTTATTGCCGTCTTTAATTTGCCATGAGAAAAGCAATAAATATTTTTTCTGGATTGTTATCTCTGAGACTTGAAATCAGGAAAAAAAATGTTGTCATCTGTTCTTTCTTCATGAGGAAATTCTATTTAGGGGTCTTGGATGTAATGTTCATTCAAGTATTTTAAATGAAAAATTGTTGCAGACAAATTAATTCCTCCCCTTAGAGAACAGCAGCTTTTCTGAATCTCTCTTTTCTCTGATTAGACATATAAATTAAATATTAAAAATTAAAAATTAAATCCTAAATTATATCTAAATTAGATATATAATGAACATCCCATCAGGTCTTTTAAAAATGCTAAAATATGTATAATATTTTCTTAATAATTTTTTCTTTTTTATATCTAATGTATAAAATATTTTCTTATTCCTATTTCTGTAATTATAGAATAATTGTATTAAGAAGGATGTGTGTAATGATGTATGTATTAAGAAGTATGTATGTATTTTTTATTACTTACTACACCTCTAAAAATGTTAAAAATCTATTCTAAATATTTTTCATTAATTAAAAATAGCTTTAAATCATTTTTTAAAAACAATATTCTAAACTTTACTCCCCAAACTGTTTCAAGTGATGGCTGCAATTTTAGAGCTCAGTTGCCATTTCCTGAGAATTTTATTTTAAAAACAGCTCTCGTTTAAAACACTTTGAAACCAAAAAACATCTTTTTTTCCCCCAAAGTTTGCATTAAATTTTTCCCTTGTGTTAACCTCTTACGTTATAATTTATATTTACATTATTTCCATTCTAAATTTCTCAGTGTTCCACCTCTACTTTTTTATTAGAGGAGGATTAAAAACCTGATATTTTATCCGTGGGAGTTTTTTGATTAAATTCTGGACTTATTGACATGGAAAGAATGGGGTGTTTTGATTGTTTTAGCACAGCAAAATGTTAATAATACTTTTTTTCCCCCCAAATATTTCACGTATCACCATCCTTAATGGAAAAAAAAGGGAAATAATTGTGCTTTACCTGCCAATTTATGAAGCCCCAGTTGGGAAAAAATTAGGCAGATTTGATTAAATGCCAAGTAATGTGTCCAATAACCACCTTCATGATGATGTTTGTACCATACATGTCCTCAAAAATCAGAATATGAACCGGCATTTAGAACTTTCAAGACGTTCTATGTGTATTTTTCAATTAAATGGTGAAGGATGAGAATTTGGAAATTGAGGCTCACTTGTTTGACCAAGGAAAACAGAGGTGATGGAGAAATTTGCCTGAAATTTTAGTTCATTTTCTTTCATGTCAAATATATTTTTTCAGGGTTAAACTCACTGACAGGAGCACAAGAAATGTCAGTGCTGCCTCTTCTTTTAGTGTAGGAAAACTGCTGTGTTTGCCTTCAGAAAGGGGTGAATAATTTAAATTATTTTTCAATTACCACTGGATTAGGAAAGCTGGGAATTTGCTGCACCCTTAAGTTTATATAATTATTACTTATATTATTATACTTATTATTTTTATACTTATTATATATATTATTATACTTATTATTATAATTATTACTTATATATTAAGTTTATATAAGTCACCAGAACCTGAATTTTGAGCACGATGGAAGTTGCAGGCAGAAAATGAAAGAAATTAGAGCAAATTATGGGAAAAAATTAAAGCTTTCAGAGGTTTGATTTATACTTTTCCTAAGTGTAAATGACTTCTGTGATTTTAAGTATTGATGAAACTTTTAACAGTAATAAGATAAAGGTAAAATTACTCATTTAAATAAGGAAAATAATAGTTATTACTAATTTTTTAGGTTTCTAAGCAGTTTCTTAACAAAGAATTGATTTTTGTTGTTGTTATTGTTGAAAATGCTTTAATTTTCCCCACTTTGCAAAGCTCTGGGAAGGATCTTGGGGAGGCATCTTACACAATTCTTAATTGTATTAATTTTAATTTCCATGCTAAGCCCAGTGTCTTTTGTTCTGCATTAACCCTGTTGGAGTGGCTGTTTGGGAATAACTTCAGCCCTTCTCTGCTCAAGCACAGCAACTGTTTCACACCCTCTGTGATTTAAGGCAGGAAATGAAGTGATGTCTTCATAAATTGCAGAGAAATTTTCGTAAGGAAATGTAATTACCCAGGCTAAAAATCATGTTAAAACCTCTTGTGTGTGCAGAAAGTGCTCGGTTGGCTTTTTTTATCTGACAGGGAGCTGAGGAATATTCAGAAATTCAAATTCATAATGGATTCTTTTTAAGAGCCTCACGTTTGTGATGGGGAATTAGTGAATTCATTGGGAATTAGTGAATCCAATGCTGATTTCAAGTAGATTTGCCACTTGGCTGAAATGCTGTTGTTTCCTGCTCTGCTGCATGAGCTTGTTTTGAGGTTTCTCTCTGAAAGTGAACAAATTTGAGGATTCTTAAAGCATCATAGAATCCTGGAATGGTTTGGGTTGGAAAGGACCTGAAATCCCATCCAGTGCCACCCCTGCCATGGGCAGGGACACCTCCCACTGTCCCAGGCTGCTCCAAGCCCCAGTGGCCAACCTGGACATCCTTGGGCACTGCCAGGGATCCAGGGGCAGCCACAGCAAATCTGGGAATTCCAGCCCAGAGAACAATTCTTGCCCAATATCCCATCTAAATTCATAATTTTTCACTCTGAAGCCATTCCCTGTGTGCTGTCCCTGCAGCCCTTGGGAATTGTCTCTCTCCATGGTTCCTGGGGCTCCTTCAGGCCCTGCAAGGCCACACTGAGCTCAGCCCAAAGCTTCTCCTCTCCAGGCTGAACAATGCCAGCTGTGCCAGCCTTTCCTGCCAGCAGAGCTGCTCCATCCCTCTGCTCATCCTGGAGCCTCCTCTGGGCTCTCTGCAGCAGCTCCACGTCCTCCCTGTGCTGGGATCCAGCTCTGCAGGTGGGCTCTCACCTGAGCACAGGGACACCATCCCCTCCTCACTGTGGGGTTCTGGGCTGGGGCAGGTCCAGCTCTTATCCCCCAAATCCTTCTCCAGGGCTGCTCCATCTGCTCATCCCAGCCTGGATTCATCCTGGGGTTGCCTCATCCGAGGATCAGGACCTTGCACTTGGTTTTGTTGAACCTTTTGATGTTCACACAACCCAATCCTGAGCCTGAAACTGAACTGGGATCAAACCTCCAAAAGTGGCATCAGCACAGCCTGTGTTGCTCTGGATGTTCCCAATTCTCCCTGTGCTGTGTTTTACCTCAGACAAGAAGAGCTGGATCTGGTTTTGATCAATATATTTTTTTTTTTTTATTCCAGCCTGAAGATTCTACTCTTACCATGTTATGATAAATACATTTCGCTGCATTCTGGTAACTCTTCTGTTTCTTAAATCTTGGCACTGGGGTTCTGTTTCCTAATGAAATCTCTTTCATTCCCATTTCTCCCATGTTCACTCTTGGCTTCAGGTAGCTTTTGCAAGTCAAGAAAGGTTAGGAATTGAAAAGATTGCTTGTTAGAGGGGAAAAATGAAATAAATCATTCAAAACAGGACAGGTTTTTGCTTTTCAAATTAAAAATTGAAACAAACTCCTAAACCCTCCTCGCATCTCCCCTGGAAACGCCCTCCTTTACTGTAACTTTGTGGTCTTGATGATATTCACAGAGAAGCTGATTTACTGAATAAAGAAGTCCTTTAAGTTTGCACTTTTGGAACATGACCAGTGTGTCTGAACCCAGGTTTCAAATTTTACTGGCATTTTGTTGGCAAACTCATTTTTTGGAGTCCTTTCTTATTTGGGTATGTTTCCTGACACCTCTGCCTGTATGCTGCCATGTTTTAAAATTCTCTTTAAAATTCTCTTTTTCTTTCTCTCTTTTTGTTTTTTGGGGTTTTTTTTAAGAGGAAAAAACCTATAAACACAGACAAAGGACTAATTATAAAATATCAGGGATAAAAATAGAGAGACAAGAAAATTCCCAGTGAGCTGGGGAAAAAATGAGGGTTTCATGGTGGAGTTCAGTGCAGCAGGGCCTGGTTCTCAAAGCAAAGCATGGACTATTCCCAGGCCATAACACCTTAATTTAAATCAACCATCAGCACGTGGGTGGTAAGAAAGAGATGATTTAGGCTTCCCTTCTCTCCCCTGGCATCTTTTGCTGTTGATTCCCCTTTGCCAACAGCAAATTTCATTTATGGAGAGCTTTGAGGCAGCTGAAAAGCAGCTCAGGTGGTTTTGCCCTCCTCCATCCTGCATTTCCCCTAAAACTGAATTATTTTTGCCCTGCTCAAGGATTTCCCCACCCAGCCCAAGCATCTGTGAGCTCCTAACTCATATCATTCCTTCAGAATATTCCCTGCTGGAAATGTCCTTTGTAGCTCAGCACAATCTTCTTTTTGTACCTTTTTTTGAGGTTACAAGGAGCCAGATTTCATTTATGGAGAGCTTTGAGGCAGCTGAAAAGCAGCTCAGGTGCCTGCTCCCAGCTCTCCTCCATCCTGCAATTCCCCTGAAAATGAATCATTATTGCCCTTCTCGAGGATTTCCCCACCCACCCAAATCATCTGTGAGCTCCTAACGCACATCATTCCTTCAGGAGAATATTCCCTGCTGGAAATGTCCTGTCTAGCTCAGCATAAACTTTTTGTAGCATTTCCTGAGGTAACAAGGAACCAGATTTCATTTAGGGAGAGCTTTGAGTCAAATGAAAACCATTTCGGGTGGCTCTGCCCTGCTCACAGCCCTCCTGCATTTCCCCTAAAACTGAATTATTATTGCTCTGCTCAAGGATTTACCCCTTCCGCCCAAGCATCTGTGAGCTCCTAACTCACATCATTCCTTCAGGAGAATATTCCCTGCTGGAAATTCCATGCCTAGTTCAGCACAATCTTCTTTTTGTGGCATTTTTGAGGTAACAAGGGACCAGATTTCATTTATGGAAAGCTTTGAGGCAGCTGAAAAGCAGCTCAGGTGCCTTCTCCCAGCTCTCCTCCATCCTGCATTTCCCCTGAAAATGAATTATTACTGCCCTGCTCAAGGATTTCCCCACCCAAATCATCTGTGAGCTCCTAACCCACGTCATTCCTTCAGGAGAATATTCCCTGCTGGAAATGCCCTGTCTAGTTCAGCACAATCTTCTTTTTGTAGCTTTTTTTGAGGTAACAAGGAACCAGATTTCATTTATGGAGAGTTTTGAGGCAACTGAAAAACATCTCCAGGTGGCTTTGCCCTCCTCCATCCTGCATTTCCCCTGAAAATGAATTATTATTGCCCTGCTCAAGGATTTACCCCCGCAGCCCAAGCATCTGTGAGCTCCTAACGCACATCATTCCTTCAGGAGAATATTCCCTGCTGGAAATGCCCTGTCTAGCTCAGCATAAACTTTTTGTAGCATTTCCTGAGGTAACAAGGAACCAGATTTCATTTAGGGAGAGCTTTGAGTCAAATGAAAACCATTTCGGGTGGCTCTGCCCTGCTCACAGCCCTCCTGCATTTCCCCTGAAAATGAATTATTATTGCCCTGCTCAAGGATTTCCCCACCAAAATCATCTGTGAGCTCCTAACCCACGTCATTCCTTCAGGAGAATATTCCCTGCTGGAAATGCCCTGTCTAGCTCAGGACAATCTTCTTTTTGTAGCATTTTTTGAGGTAACAAGGAACCAGCTGTGCAAGGTTGCAGTGCTTTTTTAGCTTTTCCCCCATGGCTGGGATATTGTAATCCCTTTAATGCTTTTTCTCACTGATGCAGGACTTTGGTGTCTCAAGGAGAATTTGACGTTAAATGGCCCTTTCTGTGCAAAAATTGCTGGGGGGGGAACCCACTAGAAAGTGAAAGCAGCGATGGATTTTTGCACTAGAACAGAAGAGTGCATTCATGGCACGGGGTATTCTGGCAAATGTTTTTTCTTGCTGGATTTAGGCAGAGTTTAAAGTGAGATTCCTGTCATTTAAACCGGCCTGAGGTGGATTAACAGCTGAGGTGTTCTCCTTGTCTCACCTGAGGGCTCCAATCTGCTGGGAGCACCTGGCCGTGGATAAAATGCCTCATGGAAAGTGGAAAATGGAGAAATGTCAATATTTAGGCTTGTAAGAGAGTGTGAAAATGGCTTTAGGATCCTGCCTGGGATGTGGATTCCAGTGAACAGCCCTGGGGCTGAATCACTGATTTAATAGTTACAGTGGCTAATTTCTGACTGATTTCAGCCCAGTCTGAGTGTCTGCTGCAAACACCAGAGTTACCAAGTTCCTGTACATGTTCTGGAGTCAGGAATCAGAATCCCTGAAGGTCTCTAGTCCAAACTTTCCTTTTAAGCAGGGTCAGCAGTGATTTCTGACCAGCTCACTCCGGGCTTTTTCCAGTCAGATCTAGAAAAACTCCACATCCTATTCCAGTGTTTGGTTATCCCCACTGATGTTATTTTAAATTACTGAAGTTCAGTGTTGAATTGTTGGTTCAATGTTCCTCACAAACTGATGGACGTGTGAGGATGGACGTGTGTGCCATTTCCCCCTGGATTCCCTCCTTTCCTTCACCTCTTATTAAAGATTATTAAGATATTAAATAGGACAAGTCTTGGAAAAACCCCTGAGGATCTGCAGCTGTATCCAGCTCCTCTCCTCTCCTCTCCTCTCCTCTCCTCTCCTCTCCTCTCCTCTCCTCTCCTCTCCTCTCCTCTCCTCTCCTCTCCTCTCCTCTCCTCTCCTCCTCTGAAGTACAAACCTTTATTTTGAATCCCAGAATCCCAACACTTTCTGAATCCTGACACTTTCTGCTCAGTGGCTTGACTTGGACACAGGGATGCTGTGCAAGAACAGCTTGGAGATGTTCTCCCTCTTCACCTGGGACTCCCCTGATGTCCCTGACCACGAGGATGGGAGACCTGGAGGTGCCCTCAGCACTCTCAGATCCATCCCGTTTGCTCTCACTGACTGATTGAGCCAAGATTTCTCCAGAGATTTATGAGATCAATCCTTTTCTGCTGTTGGTGTTTCCTCTCCTCCCTGAACTCTGTGTAGACTTTGTTGGTGAAAACTGGGACAAAGAATTCCTTGACGTGTTTCACCCTCAGTCAGCTGAGAGCCCAGCTTCTTTTTTTAATCACATTCCAGTAGAATTTGTTGCCATTTTCCTTGCCAATCTCTACTGTAATTGAGCTTTCCATTCTCTGGACAATATTTCTGCATTTCTCCTTGCTTCCATCTTTTTTGTACACTCTTCTACGCCCTTGGATTCCCTTTTTAACCAAACCAGATTCTGTTCATGTCCCCATTTTCCTCAGGATTGTGACAGGGTTGTTTTGTGTGCGGGAGGTTGTAAAGTCCAGATCTTCTGAGCTCCTTTGCCCATCAGAGATGCCACCCATGAGATCCCATCTGAATCAACTGAATCCGGGGTTTGTTCATCCTCAGGACCTTCCCACAGTTCCAGATTTGGTGGCTTTTACATCCCATTTGCTCTCACTGACTGATTGAGCCAAGATTTCTCCAGTGATTTATGAGATCAATCCTTTTCTGCTGTTGGTGTTTCCTCAACTCCCTGAACTCTGTGTAGACTTCGTTGGTGAAGACCAGGACAAAGAATTCCTTGAGTAGCTCAGCCTTAGGTGTATCCACTGTGTTTTACCCTCAGTCAGCTGAGAGCCCACATTTTCCTTCTTTTTCTTTTTGTCACATTCCAATAGAAGTCTTTGTTGCCATTTTCCTTGCCAATCTCTACTATAATTGAGCTTTCCATTCTCTGGACAATATTTCTGCGTTTCTCCTTGCTTCCATCTTTTTTGTACATTCTTCTACGCCCTTGGATTCCCTTTTTAACCAAACCAGATTCTGTTCATGTCCCCATTTTCCTCAGGATTGTGACAGGGCTGTTTTGTGTGCGGGAGGTTGTAAAGTCCAGATCTTTTGAGCTCCTTTGCCCTTCAGAGGTGCCACCCATGAGGTCCCATCTGAATCAACTGAATCCGGGGTTTGTTCATCCTCAGGACTTCCCCACAGCTCCAGATTTGGTGGCTTTTACTCCCAGCGTGGTGTGACTCACAGAAAATGCTGCTGTCACCACCAGAGCTTGGGTCAATAACAATGAACATTTATTTTATATTCGATAGAATCCCAGAATGGTTTGGGTTGGAAAGAGACATCAAAGATTTTCCAATTCCAACCCTAGACACCTCCCACTGTCCCAGGCTGCTCCAAGCCCCAGTGTCCAACCTGGACATCCTTGGGCACTGCCAGGGATCCAGGGGCAGCCACAGCAAATCTGGGAATTCCATCCCAGCCCCTCCCCACCCTCACAGGGAAGGATTTTTTCCTAATATCTGATCTAAACCTACTCTCATTCAAGGTGTCCTCTCCGACTGTCCCCACCAATCCAAATTATTCTGGAATTCTGTGTTTTGACTAAAACTGAAATTGGGCTTGGATTTTTTCTGTTGTTGTTGCTTTTACAAAGCTCTCTAAACAACCAATTTGAGAGTGAGATTTTCAGGCAAGGAGCTTGAAGGGAAAGGCCAAATCTGGCCATAACTCTGGTGCCCAGGTATTTGAACATCTGGAATGCACTGCTGGCTGTGGTAATGCCTCTGCAATACTGTAACACAGCAGGATGCTTTCATGAGAGTTTCAACCCTAAACCCACAACATCAATGAAATTTATAGCTGTTAACATGATTCAAACGTCGTTTTGGGTGTTTCAGTTCCCATTTTATGTTCGTGGGGGATGAAATGTCTTTGTGTTGGCCAGCCAGGGTGCTCCTTACACTTGGAATTTCTGTGAAATGATTAAATATTGTTGATTGCTCTTGACAGCGCTCTTAGTGTGCACTGCAGGGTGGGGAGGAGGGGATTTGTGTAAAAACTTGTGCTAGAACCTCTCTCTCACTATTTCAGCTGCTTTAATATTCCTGAATGCCAAAAGTGCCTCGCTCACATTTTGGAAAATACCACAAAAATGTTCAAAAAAAGGGAAAAATTTACATAAAACTCCAATATCATCTTCTACCATCATAGAGATGCCATCTGATATCCTTCCTGATGGGTAAACTTATCTGCAGACATTTCGTGTGCCCATAATCTTGTATCTCATTGTGGTCTTTGGAATTAATACGCAGAGCAAGATGGTTAAAGAGCACAAAAAAAACCAAAAACAAAGAATGGAGAATTTCTTGAAGGAAAAAATTCGGGGGGGAAAATGTGGTGAGCGCTGTGATGAAGCCACTCTGCAGAAAAACAAAATTACGAAGTCTGCAACTGATTAAGTTGAAAGAAAAGAAGGGAAGTCAATATGCAAAAAAGTGCACGTACAGTTAATCTTTCTGGTCAGGAAAATCCAAGTTGTTTCTCCCAGAAAAGAAAAAAAAAAAAAAAAACCAAAACCAAACTAACAAACTCACAGCATTTCCAGAGCTCTGAAGCTGAGGGGAGGCAGGCAGGAGGCTGCGTGGAGATTTTTATTATCGTTGCCTTCGTGTTAATTCCAGCACAATCTCAGGAAGTTGTAAAAACAAATCTGTGTGTATCAGTCTGGGAATTAACAACTTCCCCGTGTTGTGTCCTTTTAAAGAATTTCTGAATTTCTTCCTGACCCTTCAAAGCTCAGCCTCAGTCTCTCCGTGTAATGAGTTGTTACCTGCTGCCAAGTCTCCCAAGAGCTGCATCCTCTGCTCTCCTAATTGTGTCTCTTCGGTGTAGAACCCTGTGTTTTGCATTCCCAATTAGCTTTTTTTCCTGCTCTGTTTATTTGCCTCCCCTCGTGGCACCACATGATTTTTTTTTCACATTATTTCAAAACAGATACGTGAATGGAGAAGCAGCAGAAATCAGTGTGTCCCAACAAAGCCTGTAATCTCTTCCTAGCTGTGTGTCCAACTTTAAATTAGATTTTTGTCTTGCAAAACCATGGAGTTGGTGTTGTAATCAGGCTGCTCCCAGAAGACAGGGGTGAAACCTCCTGAGCTTTGGGGGATTTTGCCCCTGAGGGGCTGGAGAGTGTCCAGGGAAGGGAAGGGGCTGGAAAACGCATCCAGGGAGGAGCAGCCCGGGAAGCTGGGAAAGCTCAGCCTGGAGAAAAGGAGGCTCAGGGGGCACCTCATTGCTCCCCACAAGTCCCTGCCAGGAGGGGCAGGGAAAGGAGGGGAGGAAACGGCCTCAAATTGCACCAGGGGAGGCTCAGGTTGGAGATTGGAACAGAAAATTTCCCTGGCAGAGTGGGGAGGCCTTGGAATGAGCTGCCCAGGGAGGTTTGGAGTGGCTGGCTCTGGCAGTGTTCAGGAGCAGTCTGGATGTGGCCCTTGGGGACAGGGTTTGGGTGATGCTGGTGCTGCTGGGGTGGCACTGGGTGATCCTGGAGGGCTCTTCCAGCCTTGGTGATTCTGTGGTTTAGTGACAAGAGGTAAAATTTCCTGCTAAAGGTGGTAGATGGGTGGTCCTGGTCTCAGTGACCAAAGTCATGATTCACAGTGCCCAAAGGACACAATTACCAAGCTGTGTCTCATGGAAATGACTGGCAAGGAGATTTTCTGCCTGGTGGCCTTTAGAGACATCTCCATGACTCAGGAATAACGTGGGAAACATTGTGGGGCCTGGTGCAGCTCCTGCTGCTTTGTGTGGCCCTGCCCATGGCAGGGGTGGCACTGGAGGATCTTCAAAGTCCCTTCCAACCCAAACCATTCCAGGATTCTGTTGATTTTTAATTAGCAAAGGCATTTTTGATCTATTCTTTGCTTAGGCTTTCCAATCACCTCATCACCGTGACAGCGAGTCAGCCATTTGAAAGAGGCTCTGAAATCTCTGGGTTTGTTGTGTTTTGGTGCTGCCACAGCCCCAGGAGTTGCTGGTGTCCCATTTCTCAGCGTGTGGAGCAGGAGCAATGAATGGTTCCTCATCCTCACCCTCACCCTCACCCTCACCCTCACCCTCATCCTCATCCTCACCCTCACCCTCACCCTCATCCTCATCCTCATCACAGACTTTGTGTCCATGGGACACTCACAGCTGGCCCTTGTGGCCCTCAAGTGCAGAGCTTAAAACACCTCCCAAACCCCTCTAAAATTCATGGAAAATCATTTCCAATGGTACTTTTTATTCCTGATTTGGGCTGCCCTTACCCCTGAGACAAAATTGCTTTTATGGGAATGAGCAACACCACGTTTGTGCCCCTGGGAGAAGCAGATTTGTGAGCCAGACATCACTTTTAGGACTTTTCCTCACAGGCAGCATCTTGAATTTGTTTTATCTCTTAAGTAACTCTTCCTGAAAATGTGAAATAGAGGAGGATCATGGTGCAAAAAAAAGTGGCTTGAACAAAGTTCTCTCAGTAGGGTTTTTTCTTCTCTTTTTTTTCTTTTTTTTAAGTGACTCATTTGGTGGTGTTAAAGTGCACTTTCTACTTATCCCCAGAGGAAAGTTTGTATTCTTTTAAGTGAAACTATTTTAAAAGCAGAACACAAGCCTAAAATAAGCCAGTGTTCTCTAGAGCTCTCAGAAGGTGTAGATTTATTTACTGTAGTTAAATCATAATTAGTTCTCAGGGGATTGTGTATCTTTTAAAATGCTTTATTGCCACCATATTGGTTTTCTAAATAATCAGAAACTGCTGCTCTTGTATTTTGTAGCATGGACAAAAATTTGCTGTAAGTAGAAACAAATGTTTGGAATTGCTGGTTGTCACTTGCTGGAGATAGGGCCACCAAAAACAAAAGAGAATTTGAAGAAAAAGTGAAGAAATACAAAACCTGTGTTATCAGAACTGAAATGAGCTATGGCTCTGACAGCCTAACAGATAAAATAACGTTTTGCATTATGATAGTTTTTATTTTTTTAATATTCTAGTGGGTTTGGATGAGGACTGAATGTTAACTGAAAAAAAAACGGTGGTGCAACATTGACATAAAATATTAGCTGATATTTAAGCCTTGATTTTCATGAATGTAGCTTAGTGTTGCAGCTGATAACCTGTGGGGTTTTTGGTTTTTTCCCCTAATTGGCAGGTTAATGTTCGAGTTGCCTGAGGAGATGGGTTTAATAGCAGTGGCTGTTCGACAAACACAGGGGAAAGGTGAGTACATTCCTTTATTTTTTATTAAATATGTATTAAATACACAAATAAGACATTTTTAGATGCATTGTGAGCATTTTTGATAATATAATCCATAAAATCAGCGTGTCCTCTTCTCCTCCCGCTCAATCTGTGGATTCAAACTCCAAACCCAGAAGTTAACAAGAGACCAGAGTAAACATTTTCAGGATGTTTGGTGGCTTTTGCAGAAATGATTTAGCGGTCTCCTGGTTCCTGCCAGAAAGGTTTCACCAGTCACGAAAGCTGCCATCGCTGCACTCAGTGTAACCCAAGTCAGAGCTCCAAATTAAAACTGAAACTGGGTTAACTGGAACAAGAGGTTGAGTCTGCAGGAGCTGCCCGAGCAGATAAATCTGAGCAAGTCGTGTTTCTTGCCCAGAAAAATGCTGGCACTTCTTTAAAAGCCACATTTATTCTGCTGGAAGAGCAGAGTGTGTGGCCCAAGGAGCTTTTCCCAGCACAAATCCATGGAATGATGATTCCCTGGCTTTCAGTGCAGGGTGGTTCAGTGTGGATGCACACAGAGCATCTTCACTTGAACAAAGACAGATCTTTTGAAATAAATACGTCTTTTTCCAGGAAAATCTTGGAAGCAGGGAATTTGGGACATGCTGGGAAATTGAGGAGCAGTTTGTACTTGAGAACCTCAGAATAGAATTACAGAATGGCTGAGCTGGAAGGGACTTGAAAAATCTTCTTGTTCTACCCCCTGCCACACCTTCCACAAAACCAGAGCCCCATCCAACCTGGCCTTGAACACTTCCAGGGATGCAAATTTTAAAGAACTTTGGTTTTTTGAAGAAAAAGCTTTGCACTTTAACCCTTTATCTTTCAGGCTTAGTTCAGAAACTCCATTAAAGGACTTCTGGTAGATTCTTGGATGGATCCCTTTGAATCTTTCTCTTAAGTTGCTACCTACATTCACAAAGTGATCTTTTTTATAAATATTCTTTTCTTGAGTTGAAGTTACCTTTTTTTCCTCTGCCTGCCCAGGCCGTGGTGGGAATGTTTGGCTCAGTCCTGTGGGCTGTGCCCTGGCCACTCTGCACATCTCCATCCCTCTGCATTCCAACCTGGGCCAGAGAATTCCTTTCATCCAGCACCTGGTGTCCTTGGCAGTGGTGGAGGCAGTCAGATCAATCCCAGGATATGAGGTATGTCCGAATTCACCTCAAAATTCCCACTTCCATTTTCATTACATTCAGATTTTAGCTGTGTCTTTCTCTGTGTGGAATGGCTGAATGCATAATTCAGTTCTTCAGCACTAAAAAGAACCCAAACTTAAACCTTCCTAATGTTTGATTATTGATATGTTTGAGGAAGTCTGATACCCTTGTGATGAATGTTCTTTTACTGCACTACACTCTTTTCACTCTTAATCTTACGAAACTGAAGCCTCAATCCTCAGCAGGAAAGAAAAAGCCTATTTTGTTTGCCCAGCAATGGAGTTAATTTGTTTTGATTCTGAAGGAGAAGGAGGAGGAGGAGGAGGGAAAAATGAATAAAACTGACAAATTTTCTTTTTTTCTCCTTTTTTTTGTTGGTGCTGTTTCAGTGGTCACTTTATCCCTTTGAAAGGATTTTTCCAACCCTTGTTTAAGGTTGAAAACTGATTTCTAAAGCAAGAACTGAGGGGAATTGCTCTCGAGAGGGAATCAAGTGTCCTGTCATCAGTATTAAAATGAAGAACCAGTCTTCTTCATCACCTCATATATCTCCTTTTTAATGTTACCATTTCCTAATATTTGCTAACTATAAAACTTTGGTATTTTACAGGAGTAGTTACCTAAAGCATATGTTTCCTATATTAGGGAAAATCAATGACTTATACACATTTACACATGAACTTTATTATAGTGGCACCCAGTAGCTTTGCTGGAGTTTAGGGTCTGTCAGCCTTTCTATTAAAACCTTCAAACTTCAGGGCTTCATAACCTGACTGGAAAAACAAAATGCTTCAGGCAAAAAATTTGCAATATAAAATATTTGGCTGCAGTGGATAATTTGCCCACTTAAAAAACAGAGGGACAAGAGTTAGTTTTATAAAATTCAGGGCTGACTAGGGGAAGGAGCTGATTTATGAATGGAGGTGGTTTTGCTTCTGTGTGCCTGCCCCTGATGTGCTGTGGGGTTTTTTAATTTTATTCCATTCAAGAGGAAAAAGGTGATTGAAGTACTAAATATTGATGTAAAAAAATTGTGGGTCAATAATGTGTGTGTTGTACTGAGCATTTGTAAAGAGCTTTCTGTGACCAGGACGGATCTGCTGAGCCTGAGGGGGGGAACCAGAGTAAAGAGTCTGGACTTAAATATGTTAGAGCTACAAAATTCAGAAATTTGTAAAAACTCAGTGCTTGAATTTCCCATTCAGACTGAAGTACTGCAGGGCTTTTCTTTGTGTCCATGTCATGCCAACTGCAGCAGCCACAAACAGTGGGATAATCTACAGTCATGGAATCATGGAATGGTTTGGGATGGAAGGGACCTTAAAGATCATTTAATTCCAACCCCCTGCCATGGGCAGGGACACCTCCCACTGTCCCAGGCTGCTCCCAGCCCCAGTGTCCAACCTGGACATCCTTGGGCACTGCCAGGGATCCAAGGGCAGCCACAGCAAATCTGGGAATTCCAGCCCAGACCCTCCCCACCCTCACAGCCAACAATTCCTGCCCAATATCCCATCTAAACCTGCAATTTTTCACTTGGAAGCCATTCCCTGTGTGCTGTCCCTGCAGCCCTTGGGAATTGTCTCTCTCCATGGTTCCTGGGGCTCCTTCAGGCCCTGCAAGGCCACCCTGAGCTCAGCCCAAAGCTTCTCCTCTCCAGGCTGAACAATGCCAGCTGTGCCAGCCTTTCCTGCCAGCAGAGCTGCTCCATCCCTCTGCTCATCCTGGAGCCTCCTCTGGGCTCTCTGCAGCAGCTCCATGTCCTTCCTGTCTCAGTTATCAGTCATTGTTTTTAGGATTGCCACAGTTACTGACTCTGCTGAAGGAGCAGGAACCAAGGCCTTTGTTGTGGCTCCTCCCAGAGCAGATCTGAGGGCTCGGTTGGGAGTTCCACTGTCAGATGTTGATGCTGAGGATGCAATCGGGCCTTAAATCAAGATAATGCTTTGCTCTCCCATTCTGAGAACAGCAGAGTTTCTCTTTTGAGGGAAGAACATGCTCCATTTCCAGCCTGTTTTGTGACATCTTGCGTGGTACCCGGTGAATCCACTCTGTGGCAAAGCCACGAGAACACCCAGCTGCCTCAGTTGTTGTCACTTC
The DNA here is from genome assembly GCA_034509425.1 of Eopsaltria australis. Lineage (NCBI taxonomy): Eukaryota > Metazoa > Chordata > Aves > Passeriformes > Petroicidae > Eopsaltria > Eopsaltria australis. The sequence continues at coordinate 180,109 of JAVTVJ010000992.1, forward strand.
AGTCACAGAGCTACTGTCTGGTGTCTCCCAGGTGTGTGTTTCCCCTTTTTATCACTGATAACACCATCTCACTGTGCAATAACCCCTCGTGTCTCCAGAGCCTCCTTTAAACCTTTCTCCAGCGCGAGCGGCCGAGTTCTTTCTCCGTAACGAACACGAGTCGGTGATACTTTCCCTCAGAACGCTTTGATAGCAAAATCAGGTAGTATTTCCTGTCAGTGGACGTGTCATGGACTCCTCCCTGGCCTTTAAATCTGTCAGGAAAGTAGACACGGGCCCAGGTGCAGCTTTCACACATCCTGTAAAGGGATTTCAGCCCCTACAAGAGGAGGGAACGCGACTCTTGTAGGGCTGGAGCACCTCCCATAATTTGCCCCCGGGGATGCAGCAGTCGTGGGCAGTGTTTCAGACTGCAGGAAGCACATTTGCTTTCTTTCTGTGTTTAAGTAGCCAGTGCAAAGTTCAGCTCAGCCCTGTGGCTCCAACAAAAGCTGCTCTGTGGGGCTGGGACGTTGTCACACAGCTCAGGTCGTGTTCCCAGCCCCGCGGCGCTGCCGAAAGCGGGGATGGGTTTAGGGCATCGCTGAGGTATTTATGTGGCTGTGGGCTGGGATTTCTCCTGTCTGCTGGATTTCCTTTCCCAAATTCAGGATGTCACTGTGTCCTTGGCTGGCTCCTGCAAGGTTCTTTAAGCAGGGTTCAGTTTTCAGCAGCATTTGTGGAGCACTTCAGTAGAGTCTCATTGTGAGGAGCAGTTGACAGGAGCACACTGGGTGTGGCAAAGAGGTGGAGAGAATTCTACCCCCTTCTCTGCTCTGGTGAGATCCCACCTGGATTGCTGTGTCCAGCACAGAGAGGACGTGGGGCTGCTGCAGAGAGCCCAGAGGAGGCTCCAGGATGAGCAGAGGGATGGAGCAGCTCTGCTGGCAGGAAAGGCTGGCACAGCTGGCATTGTTCAGCCTGGAGAGGAGAAGCTTTGGGCTGAGCTCAGGGTGGCCTTGCAGGGCCTGAAGGAGCCCCAGGAACCATGGAGAGAGACAATTCCCAAGGGCTGCAGGGACAGCACACAGGGAATGGCTGAAAACTGAATTAAAGTAGGTTTGGATGGGATATTGGGCAGGAATTGTTCCCTGGGCTGGAATTCCCAGATTTGCTGTGGCTGCCCCTGGATCCCTGGCAGTGCCCAAGGATGTCCAGGTTGGACACTGGGGCTTGGAGCAGCCTGGGACAGTGGGAGGTGTCTCTGCCCAAGACAGGGAGTTGGAACTGGAATCTTTTAAGATCCTTTCCAACCCAACCCATTCCATGATTCTCTGCAGAGTGATGAATGAGCCATAAATATCTCTAAATCTCTGTGTTTCTTTAGGACATCGAGCTGCGAGTGAAGTGGCCCAATGATATTTACTACAGTGACCTGATGAAGCTGGGTGGAGTTCTGGTCAACTCAACACTCATTGAAACGACATTTCACATTCTCATTGGTAAATGTCAATTTTGAAGCTTTTCTGTGCTGGTTTTTTTTTATTTTTCTGGAGGATTTTGTTATCAATGTCTGTGTCGGTAAAAACAGCAACGACGAGAACAAATAATGACAGCAGGGTAAGGAAATAAAGCACAACGTTCAATCCAGAGGAAGCACAAAAAGTAAATGTTTTCATTCTTCTTAATAATTCCATATGCTTGACAAGGAAAACATGAATGCAAGCATCTGGATTGGTGCAGCAGAGTTCAAAGGGAGAGCATTACATGGGAGAGGGAAATTGTCCTCCTTGATTTATTGCAAAACCAGTGGAATACACTGAAAACTCCATCCTTTTTTTCCAATTTCTGTATTTTTTTGTAACATGACAAATTAATGAAGAACATGCCTTGTAAATCAGAAGAAGAAGAGCTACATACACAGGGTAATGTTTTCATTTTTTAATTATCGAGGTGTTTTTATCACCTCTAGTCTGATAATCACCCTGCTGTTTGATAAGGAAGCTTTTCCCCTAAGCAGCAGCATCCCAGATCTGCTTAGAAACCTGCCAGATTCTGGTTCCAAAAGTGTCTCTGCTGTGTCTAAGAAATGGAAAGGAAGTTCCTTAGCAAGTCTAAAAGGGTGAAGAAAAAGATGATGACGTTTGGTTGGTATTTGAATGTAGCATCTTGCAAAGTTGGGGTGGTTGTGATGTTGTTTCTGCTAAAGTTCTGTGATTTTAGAGGTGCAAGCAAGAAAAGAGTTGAAGAAATCACCTCCTCCTGTGAGACCTGCCCAGACATGACATTTGCTGTTCAATTTTACACCTTCATTTTGTACATAATCTGCATGAACAGAGTGGAAATTGCACTGAAACTTCAGAAGTCTCTCTGTGCCCCATCAACCGTTTACAGCTTCCCTGTTTTCCTACAGCCTGGTTAACACAAGGAAAGCAGAAATAGATCCAAAAATAAGTCATTATATCAAGTATTTCTTATTTGGTTTGGACCTTGTATTTCTCACTCCAAACACCAAAATATTCCAGTTCAAGTGGAGACTTTCTGTATCCGTTCTCTCTGATACCAGGAAGTCATCTGGTAGGTCTGAGGTATAAATGAATAAATGTACATTTTCATCAGCCTTTTTTCACCTGGGAGCTTTTGAAATTGAAAGTTCCTTGCTCCACATGAATCCAAGGATGTTTTCCATCATTCCAGTGAAGTGTGGGTCCCTGGGAGTCGTAGAGGGGCCTCGTGACATTTAATTTTTTTAATAGGAGTGATGGGATTCAAGTTCCCCAACAGGAAAGGTGTTCCAAATCCATTGCCCCTTTTCCATAGTGTGCAGGATCCTGTCCCAGACACAATCCCAGAATCCCAGAGGTTGGAAAAGCCCTCCCAGCCCATGGAGTCCCAGCTGTGCCCGATGCCCACCTTGTCCCCAGCCCAGAGCACTGAGTGCCACGTCCTGGCATTGAACTCACTCTTCCCATGGCATTCCTAAGAATCTGCCATAAATGAGGATAATGAGGAAAATCAAGGATCATCTCTGTGGCTTCACTGCTCCAAGAAGGAGCTCAGGAGGATAAATCAAAGACAAACCTGGCTTTTCGCTGCTCGGGGCCTCGCAGGTGACACTCCGCACGCTGAGACTCTTAAACACGGCTTTTATTAAAAAAAAACAACCAAAGACCCTTTTATTTCAATCTGAAATTGAAAATTGAAGAACTTTACGGTGTCAGGGCTTCTGGAAGAGGAGTTCTGAGAAGAGCATTCCCCATTAATGTGAGGGCCAGAGGCGGAGCAGGCGGAGGAGCCAAGCAGGGGTGGAATGCAGGGGACGGCCAGCGAGCGTGACCCGCCAGCGCTCCTCTGCCTCTGCTCAGGCACGTCCAGCTCCTCGTGGAGCCTCCACTGCAACATCCATCAGCCACATCAGCACTGCTGAGTGCTCCCCTCTCCCCTGGGCACTGCAGAGGTGCCCCCAGAGCCCCCAGCACCTCGTGCTGCTCGGGTTCCCTGGCTGCCTTTTCCCCTTTGCCACGTTCGTTCCCAGGTGTTGGGGCCTCAGCTGAGCTCCTCCTCTCGGTGTTGTGTCCTGCTTTTTGGATTGCTGAGGCTGCTGATGGACCCCAAGGACCCTTTAATGGCCACAGTGTCTCTGTTCCCTCGTGCTGTATCAGAGTGCAAACGGCCGAGTTGGGATTTGCTGGCGCAGCTCCTTGCATTTTCCAGTTCATTTTCCTTTATCTCTTTCCAGGAACCCATTTCAGCTCATTTCCACAGGCCTGGTGTGCCGGGGTCACCGTGCTTTGTTTGTGTGCATTCCCTGACTTGTTAAAAACCAAAACACTCCTTTTCGCTGAGGAGATCCCTCTCCTCAAAAGTTAACACAAATTAGGAGTTATTAACAGCAAATTTACAACACAAGGCATCTGCACCTCCTCTGCAGATGGAGCTGCATCGTGTCCAAACCTGACTGACAGACAAGGGGTTTCACCCCAAATGTCTGAGGAAAGACAAAAAAAAGCCCCAAAATTATTAGGAGAAAATAATAAACAGGTAATACAATATATTTCTTTACATGCCTCGAAGCCTGTTCCAGCAGGCTGCAGAAAAGGCCCCCAGAGCCACATTCAAACAAGGGAGGCTTTCTGCCAGCTCAGAATTTGGGAATTGCAGCTGGAGAAATCTCAGCGAGAGGCTTGGGGCTTCTAAAGGATCTGCTGTGGGGAGATGGATTAGGCAAACTGGAGTCTTACAGAGTTAAAATCAAATCTCCTGGGCTTTGCAGAGCAAGCCAAACAAGGCTTATCAGCTGAGAGAAATGGCTGGGTTTTTGGAAAGGGCACTCAGTAAACAGAAAGGTCTCAGAGGTAAATTTTAGACTGGAAGATAAAACTCCATGTCAGAGTGGGATCAGTTGTTCTCTGAGTGAGTTGAGGACCTGCCACCTTCCAGGGGGTTAAAGGATGTCCCATTTGGATGGTTTTGGAACCAAGGTTCAGGTTATCCTCTCCCAACCCTCATTGGTAGGATGGGGTGTGTGTATTCCTGGTTTAGGGCAAATTTAGGAAGAAATTTAGGCACAGAATTCAATATCCAGCATAAGCAGAACAAATGATTGGAAATACAAGCATCATAAAATCACCCTAAAACAGTGGGATTGAAAAGCTGTGCTGGCTTTGCCTCTGTAATCCTGAGGAGGCATTTTAAGGGCAAGGAGCAAAATCTGAGCTGGGAATTGTAATTACAGGAGTAAGAAGATTGAGATGTGGGTGAGAGTGAATGGAGGCAGCTCTGGGAACCTTCCTGAGGGATAATTGTGGGGAGCAGGTGAATGAAGAGCTGCCTGTGGTGGTAACAAAAAGAGCTCCTCTCTTTGATCGTGTCCTTCTCTTTGTCTCCTCCAGGCTTTGGGTTTAATGTGAATAACAGCAACCCCACCATCTGCATCAATGATCTCATTGCAAAGTTTAACAAGGAAGAGGGGACAGAGCTGGAGCCTCTGAGTGCAGACTGCCTCATTGCAAGGACTGTCACCGTGCTGGAGAGGCTCATCGAGGTTTTCCAGGAGAAGGGGCCCAATGGGGTCCTTCCCCAGTACTACAAGTATTGGGTACACAGGTAAGAGTTGTGTTCTTCCTGAACTTTATTTTAATAAAATTGGGGGAAGAACTCGTGGATATTTTGTATTTTTCCGCTAAATTCCATATGAAATCCCTTTGATATGAGTGAATAATTTAAAATAGGCTCCCAAGCAGGATGCACATTTTTAAGCTCCCTTAAATTAAAGTAGCACAGACTAAAATCAGTGACCAGCATGAGTTAAAGAAAGCTTCCAGGTATTTTCACGTGTGTCATCTCCAAACAAAGGGAATTGGGAATGGTTTGGTTTGAGATGGATGAAGCTGCTGTACTTTCAGGGGAAAAGAAAAAAAACAGATTGGAATAACTCCAACTCTGTTTGTTCCACTAAAGGAAATTAAAGCAGGTAGAAGATGCTGCTGGAAGTCATTCTGTGTAAAGAACCAGTGAGGTGGGGAATGAAATGTTCTGTTGGAGGGTGAAACCCTTCCTGTGAGGGTGGGGAGAAGCTGTGGCTGCCCCTGGATCCCTGGAGTGCCCAAGGCCAGGTTGGATTTGTCTTGGAGCACCCTGGGATAGTGAAAGGGGTTGGAATGAGATGATCTTTTAAGGTTCCTTAAACCCTAACCAGTCTGGGATTCATCCAGTGATTGTGCTGAGTGTTTTGAGGTGGTTCTATCTGCTCAGAGCCCACGAGCTGCTGCCGCTCTCTCGTTGCAGCGGGAAGCAGGTGCGGCTCCGCGACGAGGAGGGCGCGCCGGCCTGGATCGTTGGCATCGATGACTACGGATACCTGCAGGTGCACCAGGAGGGCAAAGGGGTGGAGTCTGTGCACCCTGATGGCAACTCCTTCGACATGCTGAGGAACCTCATTGTCCCCAAGCACTGACAGCCCCCAGGGAGCTCCCTGGCACTGGGCACCCGAACCTGGGCCAGGTGGGAAGGGGAACTGAAAGGTTGATTTTTTTTTTTCCTTCTGATTTTCTGCTTTGTGTTTGCCATGGGTGACTTCAGCAGCTGGAAAGAGGTGGTGATCTCACAGCTGAAGGCCTTGATTCTTTTTATTAACTTCCAAACACACCTCTGTTGCCATTCTTTGGAAGGATCTGTTGGGTTTTTTTATTGCAAAGGAATATTTGCAGTGAGCAGAACTTTCTCTTCTTTTACACCCTGTGCTGGGGAGACTGAAGTGGCTCAATATTTCCTTTTTCTTGTTTCTGTCTTTTTATGGTACTTTAGCACAGTGCAGGGCAATATTTACTTTTTTACTTCGCTTTTTTTAACTAAATTCTGGTTTTCTTGTGTTGTCTGCACTAAAACCAGCTGGAACATCACCTATTCCTGAACTGCTGGGATCACCACTGTGCTTAACTCCAGCTCTCAGTGAAGACCCTTGTTCTTCTCTGTGGAGACTTTTACAATAATTCACCAACCTGTGCTTTGATCTCAGGTCTGCAACTCTTCATGAGTTTTTTTGGGAGAGTTTTCCATCAGCCTTTAGGAGCTGTGCTTGGTTATCCAAGGGATTTGCACTCTGCTCTCCTCAGCCAGATGGATCTGAGGAAATCATCTCATCTGTCCTTAAAATCATGGCTTGCAAAGAGGCTTCAGCCCCTGGAGGAAAAACCCACTGGAGCAGTGTCATTGTAGAATCCCATCTCAGGGGAGGGAGCCTCTCATTAATTTAGAATTTAATGGTAATTACATCACGATCTCAATGATGTTAAGTGAATAAATTAAGGGAATGAATTAAATTCCCTGCTGCAAACAACCCCTCCAGTGAAAAAGAGAAATCTCACCATTCCAAATCCTCTTCCACAGCTCTGTTGTCACCCCCTTTCCCAAGCCACTGTCTGGTTTTGCTGCTAAGCACTAAAAACAAGAATTTCAACACCTGCTGACCCGACAGCAGCTCGTTTTTGGGGCTGCCTGCACATTCCCAGGTGGGGGAACAGCCTGGGAATTCTCCTGGAGCAGCCACCTGGGAGCTTGGCAGGGTTTTCTCCCAAGGAGACTTGGCCACCACAGCTCCCCAAACAATTCTGGGCCCAGCAGGTTTGTCCCAGGTGTGATGTGGCCACCTTAATTTCTTTTTTTTTCTTGTGGTGGATCAGATTGGTTTCCAGAGAGGAAACTACACTCTGCTAGCCAGAAATTGGGTTTTTAGGTTAAAGTTCACTTCATAAACAACCCAAACATTTTAAATTGTTTCAGCTCCAAAGCCAAGAAGTCTTAAAAGAAGGAAACTTGTCTGTAATGGTAATTTTGACCAATCCTCACATATTGGGGTTGTGGTGGTTTGGCAGCAAGAGCAGAAATTAAATTATCCCTGTTAAATTCAGGATTTTCTGCTCCATCTCACAGAAGATTTGTCCTCATTGTCCAAACCCTGCTGAGTTTTTTGGTTTTCCCCCATGATCCAAACCACGTGAGGCTGCACAGCAGCATCTCCTGGAGCTGCACACACACAGCTGTTAATTGCCACAATTAAATTTCTACAAGTTTGGCTTCTTCCCAGCAGATTCTTCCAGAACTTCCTTGGGCTGAGGACGTCTGGCAGCTCCCTTTGGTTTCAGAATTCAATATTGAGGAATGTTGTAATCAACTGAAACTCTGACTTAATAGAGCTTCAATATAAAGAGAAAAGATATATTTATATATATAAATCTGTAAAAAACGGGTGTGCACATGCACACTCACATCTTCTGGTGCATCCTCATTTTATTTTCTGCCTTTTCCTTCCCCAGCAGCTGCAGGGAAGCAGAGCTCTGGTGCTGCTTTTCCAACCACAGAGCTTTACAAAACTTCACCTTAAGCCAGAATTTGTAGCTAAAGCTGTCTCAGCTTTAGGATTTGCCTGTAGGAAGCCACTTTTTGGGGTTTGTTCATGTTCCAGACAGACTGGGAAGTGCCTGGAGGGATTGAACAACCAGGTCATGCCTCAGACTGAGTGGCTTCCTTAAAACATGTTCTCCCTTCACCAGGGAAAAAAAATAGATGGGAAAAAGGATAAAAAATTGGGAATTTTGGAAGGGCAGAGTGGATTTGTAAAGCTTCAGTGGCTGAGCAGCAGGAGAGGGTGCTCTGCAACATTTCCTGGTTGCTGTTGGTCCTTTTGTAGCTGCCTTAATGATGAGCTGGTTCTGTTCTCTGAAAATGGGAATTGTCGGGTTATTCCCAAAATGTTGGCATTGCAAAGAAGCTTGGAGTGGAATTAGAAACTTGGAGTGGAATTAGGAACTTGGAGTGGAATTAGAAACTTGGAGTGGAATTAGGAACTTGGAGCGGAATTTCCTTGCCCCAAAGGGAGAACTCCCCAAACCTGGATGTGCCAGAGCACAGGAGGTGCCTTTCCAGTGGCCTCTTGAGCTGTCTCAGAGTTCCAGCCTGGATTTGCAGGAAGGGTTTGTGGCTTTCCCTCCAGAGGAACCAAAGACGAGGAGAATTCCCATGGGATGAGGAGCAGCTGGATAAATCCTTGGAGAAGCCCTTCCCCTCTGTTAGGTGGATGGGAAGCACAGGGAATCTGATTTTTTCCTCTGCCAAACTCAGCACACCCAAAAAGCCGCAACGTTTTTGCAGGAAGATCCTCGTTTTTCTCCTTCTCCGTGTGTGACAGACAAATGTGGTGTGGGGATGGAGAGCTCCAGGCAGCTCCAGGCCCAGCAATCATGCACTGAAAATGTTTCATTTCGTTCAGCTGTCTGGATTAGTAAAACACCTCTTCCATCTCGAGGCTGAGCTCATATCTGAAACTATTTTCTTGATGAAGTGCTTTCAAAAAAAAAACCCCCATTTATTGCGACGTCGCTGTTTCTGTGACTTCATTTTTATATTTTTTTTTTCTCTCTCTCTCTGCTGGGCTCTGGTAGAACATTTCTCATGGTGAAAACATTTGTGGGGGTTGTTTATTGAGAGGAAAGCTTCTGGGTGTTGTTGGCACGTGGGTCGTGCCCAGTCAGCGAGGAAGTTGCTTCCAAAAAATTGGAAAAAAGTAATAATGGACTTCACATTTCACATCCTGCTTCTAGTAAAGCTTTTATAAGACTTCAGAGCATTTTTCTTTTCTTTTTTTTTTTTAAATATATCCAACAAATCAAGGGCTATTACCTGGAAATAATATTAAAGCATTTCATTCTTTATGCCGCTGCTTCACTGTGCAAAAATTCATTTTTCTCTGATTCAGCTGCATCAGCAGCCTGGAAAAAAACAAAATTACTGTTTTGCAACTGCTTTGGAGCTCTCTGGAATCAAAATACCTGTCATGGGCAAGATTTGTGCTGGTTCTTGGGGGTGAGGGGTTTGATGGAAATATTTGCATGTCTAAGTGGTGCTGGGGATGCACTGCCTTGAGCAGACACCAAAGAAATTAAATGTGAGCCCAGGGAAGAGCAGAGGTCACAAAATGATGGAGAAAAAACTGCAGGGAAGAATTGCCAAGTGTTGGGTATCTCATCAGTGATCCTGTGTTATTTGCATCTTCCAAGTGTCTTCATTAAAAATGCAACGTGGCAGAAATACAATTAATTAAATTTAAAAATCTGTGTTTTATAGTGCATTAATTGTCAATTCTAGAACGTGTCCCAGTTGAAATAAATTTTAAAGTACACACCCTTGGCCTTTGTGAAATGCTGTATTTTGTATTTAAAAAAAAAAAAAGAGAGAAATTCAACTCAGTTTTCCTTTGGCTACAGGATTTTATTAACATTTTAACAGTTTTGTTTTACATAATAAATAAGCAAAAATGCTTTACATTTTCAGGGGGTACATATATAATTCTGAGCGTGGGTAGGTCGGTGGGGGTCGTGTGCTTCTTCACCTACACTTGCCAAAGAGCTTTTATCTGCATCATATAAAAAAAAAAAAACCCAAAAAAAGCAAAATCTAACCTTCAGGAAAGAAAATGGAATAATAACATTTCCTCTGTGGAGTGATTTTTGTGATTGAAATGCTGAAAAAAATAAAGAATTTATGTCGAGTTTTGAGATTTCTGGAGAAATTCTGGCAGATTTCCCTTTCAGGGATGAATTCCCCAATTTTGCACTTATTGTGTTTAATTTCCTTAAATTCTCTTTTTCCAGTCACAGGGCACAGAAATCTGGGGACAAATCTGTGCCTTTATCACCTTCTTTTATTTCCACTGCACTTCTTCCAAAACTTGGAGATCTCAATATGAAATTCACTTTTCCAGCTTTTCCTTGCTCTGGTGGAAGATTCCCTGACTGGCAGAGGGTTGGAATGAGATCTTTAAAGTCCATCCCAACCCAAATTTTCCATGATTTTGGTAAAATATTCCCTCCTTCCTTCTTTTTCTCCCATTTTCCGTGATTTTCTCACCAGGTCTGAACTCCCCTGAGAGTTAAAATCCTGTGGAATTTAAATCCCAAGGTGTGGCTCAAAGTCTGAAGAGAAATGAAGTTATTTTTCATAATATATTTCAATTCACATCCCCTTCAGTGCCATGATTTTTTTCTTTTCATTATTCAAAACATTTTTCATTATTAAAAGGATTAAAAATTGACAATTTTGGAAATTATTCATTATTAAAAAATCTTTCTTGATTAAAACCATTTTTCATGATTAAAATATTGCTACTGTGATGCTCTGCACTATGATCGAACATCTGTCATTTAACTGCCAAAAAAAATCCTCTTTTTCTCCCAATATAATTTTCTCCCAGATGGGAACATGGAATTGCTGTTTCAATTTTGGAGTGGCAGGAAAAATAAACCCTTTCCCACATTTGCTTTTGCCATCTTTTCTGCACCTTCCCCCGCATTATCAGCTCTGAGTTCATAATTGGTTCGTTATTGCCTCACAAAGGGAAATTTCCTGTGCCTGGGCATCGCCTCCCCTCAAACACCTGGAGGATGATGATGGAACACCTCAGGTTCCTGGAATAAAGCCTGGAATTGGGAATAACAAGGTGGGAAATATCAAACTGAATAATACCAATGGAACTTTTTTCAACCAGAGCCCAATTTTTGTGTTTTTACAGCAGTCAGGATTTCCAGGAACCCCAAAAGGCAGCAGTGCCACTAATGAAGGAGAAAGTGCAGCAAGGAGGGGTTTGGGCATCAGGTTTCTTTTTAATGATGCCAACGATGCCAGTGGCTCCTTTGTAGGGCACGGGTTTGATTTAATTGAGCAAAATTAACCCAGGAGTCTTGGCATAATTATCTTTTCAGGAGTTGGGGTCGTTTGAGAGGAACAGGGAACAGGGAGCGAAAAGCCACTGGTGTCTCCTGGCTTTGATTTACGGGGTCAGGATGATTATAATCCACATTTTACAGCTTTTCTGGAGATTTGCCAGCTTCTCGAGGTTACTGAGGGAGTGACTCTGCTGGCTTGGTTCTGTTTGGGGTTTTTTTGCAATCACTGTTTAGCTTTTTTTGTTCATTTTGTTTAGCACAAAGTGTGTTTTATGCAACTGAAAAACACAACTGAGAGCGTTCAGTTCAAGTTCATTTGCAAGTGAACATTAATTTGATAATGAAGCCTTCTCTGTTAACCTTTAATACTGAAAATCGTTTTCATGCCTTCACTTTTAAAATATTTTTATGTGCTCACAGCAATAAATATTCACACACAGAAGGAAATAACTTTATTATTGTATTTTAGTGGAAAGTTCCCTGCCTGTTTCAAGGGGTTGGGATAGGATGAGCTTTAAGGTCCCTCCCAACCCAAACCATTCTGGGGTGAATTATTGCTGCAAAGAAAAGATGGAGAATTCTAAGGACTGAATATTCCACTACACTTTTATCTGACAAGGTGCAATCCATGAGGAATTTTTTTTTTCCATATTACACAAACCAGGTAGGAATTTTCTTCAAAGAATCATGAAATGATTTGGGTTGGAAGGAACCTTAAAGCTCATCCAGTTCCAACCCCCTGCCATGGGCAGGGAACCTTCCACTATCTCAAGGTTTCTTCAGTGAAGTTCTAATGAGAGAAAGTTTGAAAAATTCTGAATTAAGCTTGGATTGGGGTAAAAAGTGGAGGTGAGTGGGATCTAGAGCCACATTTATTGTTTAGGGAGCCTTTTATTGTTTTATCCACTCACAATATTTGGAGAAGTGGCTGAAAACCCCCGTGGTTGCAAATTAAACACTCACAGATCCATCCCCTACAAAGAATTCAAAATAAAGGGGTGAAAATCCATCCCTGGTTGGCTGAAATAACGGGAAGCGTTCCAAACGTGCTGTTTGGGATTCGTGGAGCGCTCGGATCAGGGAATTCCAGCCCTGCCTTTGTGCTGACAACAGGATTTATGCAGGAGGAAGCTCGGCGTGTTAAGAGCTGGACCTTTCAAAGCTCACAATTCTGCTGGTAAATTCAAGAATAAGGCAGAAACGTTCATTATTCTCTTGGCTACAAAGAAAACATTTCTGGTGCTGTTATTAAGATGTATTTGTGACCGGCTGGGTTGAAAATCTACACAGGCTTCCCCCAGAACGCTCAGGGAAACGCAGGATTTAGGAGTTTCCTTTTCTTATTTGTGGGGAATTAGTTCCTGCTCCATAATTTGTCCCAATTTGCCATGACAAGACCTGTAACCCTGTAATACCTATCTTTGTGCCTGTTAATTTGTCATATTGTCCCTTGTCAAGATAAATGGCGGTGGCAGCAATCTGGGAACACCGAAATCTGTGTGAAATAAATCAAATTTAGGGTTGATTTATTTAGTTTTTCAAACTTCTCGGTAATTAATAAATAAGCTTTTTTTTTTTTTTTCCTTTTTGGGTAGCACAGCTGTGTTGTGGTTGCTCCAAATCACCACTCTCTCAACAAAGTCCATTTGTCAGGGGGTTGGGTGGAGAGTTGATGTGAGGTTTCACACAATTTGTCAAAAAAACCCTAAACTAGAAGGCGTATTTCATGATAATGATTTAAAAAAAAAAAAATAAAATTGAGTTTATTTTGAGGGGGTCGAGGAAAACAAAAAACCAACAACGTTCTTCATATAAACCTCTGCATAGAACACCTCTCGTTTCCTTGTGTTGCACACTGGAAAATAACAAAAATAAGATCTGGAACTCGGCTTCTCCCTGGCCCCAGAGCTTTGTCCGGGACACGAAGCACGGCAGGGGATGGAGGGGATTTTCCTGCCCGCTGGGACTGGTGGAATTCCCCACTCTGTCCCTCGCTGCCCTCCAGCTTTGCTCAGTAAATGTCACCGTGTTTCCTCATGCTTTTGTTTTGCTTTTTGCGATCATTACAATTTGGCTTCTTAATTAAACACAAACCTCTCCTCCCTCCGTCACCTGCCGTTGGCGATGATTACAGAAGTCCCAATGTAATGGGGTAGTGCAGACTCCTTGTGGGTTTCCGGCGACGAGGCCGACGAGGGGCTTTGGTTTTTGTAGATGAAGGCGTTGACCTCCTCGGAGCCGTAGGAATAATTCTCTCCCGCGTGTCCCGGGGCCGTGCAGGGGGAGGTTTGGAAGGCTCCGTGTTTGGCCAGCACGTGGTGGTAGTTGAGGAGCACGAAGGGGACTTGGCCCGACGGCCTCACCTCCATCAGCCGCTCGCTCTCGGCCTCGTGGTCGAGCTTCACGCTCATCCTGTCGCCCTCCAGCTCCTCCAGGCTGGCGGGGTGGTGGCCGAATTTGGGCTCTTTGACACAAATCCTCCTGCCCTGCTCGTAGGCCGAGGGCATGGGCAGCAGGTGGCTCAGCTGTCCCACGGCCTTGGCCTGGCAGCACTCGGATTTGGGCAGCAGCGCGCTGGCGAAGGAGCCCTCGGCCATGCTCATTTTTTCCTGCAGGTCTCTGGTAAAAGGCAGCTTGTTCTCCTCCTTGATGAGGTGGGCAGGGGCTTGGATCCTGGGCTCGCTTTTGTTGTGTTTCATGATGCCACAGTCGTAAATTTCCTCCTTGTAGCGGCCGGGCACGGGCGCGGTGCAGCTCGGGAAGGCCTCGGGCAGAGCGTCCTGGCTGTACCTCCTGTTGGACAGGGGCACTTGCAGGGGAAAAAAAAACAGTGTTAATTACTGATAATGAGCCTTTGGAGTAATTATAAATCACTGGCATTATTATCATTGTTAAATCAGGGGAATTGAACCAAAGAAATGTTAGGAAATGCGACCTGAAATCAAAAATCTTCCCCCTTTCGGAGATTTATCAAAGGATTTACCAAAGGTTGAGTAAGATTGGTTCCTATCAATGATTCCATGATTGAATAATGGAATTGTTTTAATCATATAATAACCAGAAAGAAACAGAATAAACTGAATTCATTCTTCCAGTCACTGTGGGAGTGCACTGGACACTTGTCCTTGCAAGGAGAGCATAATTATAACTCACTGACATTATTATCACAGTTAAATCAGGGGAATTAAACCAAAGAAATGCTGGGAAATACAACCTGAAATCAAAAACCTTGATTTTAATTAAGCTGCTTTCAGAGATTTAGCAAAGGATTTACTAAATGCTGGAGAATGTTGGTGCCTATCAATTATTCCGTGATTAAATAATGGAATTATTTTAAACATGTAATAATAAACAGAAATAAACTGAATTTGTTCTTCCTGTCACTGTGGGAGTGCGCTGGACACTTGTCCTTGCAAGGAGAGCATAATTATGACTCACTGACATTATTATCACAATTAAATCAGGGGAATTAAACCAGAGAAATGTTAGGAAATACAACCTGAAATCAAAAATCTTGATTTTAGTTAAGCTGCTTTCAGAGATTGTTCAAAGGATTTACTAAAAGCTGGAGAACGTTGGCACCTATCAATGATTCCATGATTAAAATAGTGGAATTATTTTAAACATGTAATAATAAACAGAAATAAACTGAATTTGTTCTTCCTGTCACTGTGGGAGTGCACTGGACACTTGGGTTGGAGTCAATGAGCTCAAATGATCTTTTCATCTTACAGAATTCTGTTGATTCTGTAATTCTGGGTATTTTTGGGGGGTATATTTAATATCTAGATGAGATATTAAAAGGTGAAATGTCATTATGTAATTAATGAAAACTCTTAGTGATACCCAGAGTGGGTCACGTTAAAGACTTGGCTTTTCCTCTTTGAAAAACTGGCATCAGATATTAAAAACATCTCTTGAAAAGCAACATGAACACCCCTTCAGCAATGCTGTACCTCTGCTTTTAAGATATTCCCATGTAGTAAAAGCAGATAGTAATAAAATAGAAAACAAATATTAAAAATAAATATTAACAATAAATATTTAAAATAAATATTAAAAATAAATATTTAAAATAAATATTAAAAATAAATATTTAAAATAAATATTTAAAATAAATATTTAAAATGCAGGTCACCACATGCACTGAGACTTTGAGTGGGGGAGAAAAAGTTGGGTATTCTTAGAGAATCAGAAGGCCAATTCTGAATTTTTCAAGAGTATGAACCTGGGATGTCTGTTCACGTTTTTCCTCTAAAATTTATTGTGCAGTCTCAGTTTTTTCCTCTGTTTCAGCTGAACTCTTGAAGCAATTTGAGTTATTTTGACCATTTTCTGCTTGGTTTATGAAGCTTTTCCTTTCTGAACACCCCAGTCTACAAGTGGGGAGAGAAAAGGTTTCTCCTGTACCGTGTGAGTAATAATTTTTTTTGCACTCTCCTATGAACAGTTTGTGAGTTCAACAGCTCCTCCAAGGCACATTTGGAAGTTTTATGTGAAAGGAAAAATGACACACTGAGCAAATTTCTCGAGTCAGACCCAAACTCTAGTTCTGTGTGAGGTTCACTGGAAGCCCTGGACGCTGAAGTGCCTTTTTTAAAATGGATTTTCTGTTTTTCTAACGATTTTATTCGACATCTTAAAAGTTTTGGAGTTTCCCTCTGTTGGTTGGTGATGTAACTGTGCCCGTTAATAATTAAATGTTCCCTGTGCTGTAATAGACTGGCAAAGCCTTCATGGATAACAGAGGAAGCAGAAATAGCTCAATTGTACCTTTTTTTTATTATTATTTATGCAGAGCTCCATTAATTTCACAGGGAGTTGCACCACGTAATTAACACCAGAATTTAAACGGGAATCTGGTTCCAATTTCTCCTTCACCCTCCCAGAAACAATAACCTTTCAAGTTATTCTTTCCCATTTCCATGTATGTATTTTGTCCCAAGAAGCAGGAGCTGAAGGAAGCTGAGCTCTCAGCAGCTGGTGAAAAATGGCCCTTTCAGATCACAAATCCAACCAGGCTTGGGAGTTTCACTGGTGTAGTTCACTGCTCTGATTTTAAAATATGTTTAAAACACCCCACATTTGTTGTTTTTACTGTGAATTAAATATAGAGGTTAAGAGCTACTGAAATATAAATAATGTGCTTTAATGATCAGGTGTTCTGGGTTGAAGGCATCCACAGGAGGGATGGGTTTGTCCTCCTGCAGGGTGGGATATTTTCACTTTATGGCTCTTCTCTAAACCCTGAACAAAATATTTTCCTTTTGCATTTTTAGGGCCCAAGAGAACTTGGAAGGAGCTGAGGCATCACAGCCACCACTTGGCCTCTGCTTTGGCACCTTTAATTTTGTAATCTCAGATCCTGCTGGGTTGAGGATGAACCATCAGGTTCTAAATCAGAATCACAGAAGGTTTGGGTTGGAAGGGACATTAAAAATCGTTCAGTGCCATGGGCAGGGACATTTTCCACCATCCCAGGCTGCTCCAATCCCATCCAGCCTGGCTGTGGACACTTCCAGGGATCCAGGGGCAGCCACAGCTTCACCTGTGCCAGGGCCTCCCCACCTTCTGAGCAAAATATTTCTTCCCAATCTCCAATCTGCCCCTACTCTGTGTCACTTTGAAACATTTTTCCCTTGTCCTGCCCCTATAAAAAGTCCCTCTCCCTCCCTTTTATCCAACAAATCAAAGATAGAACAGGTCTTAATACAAGCCCTGCCCATGAAAAGATATTTTTTAGATTATTTCAGTGTCTGTGTCCTGGTCTGAACCCTCATTTCAAATCATCCAAGGCATGGGCAGATTTATGTCTGGGATTCTCTCTCCAAAAACAAAGGTGAGACAAAATGATCTCCCAGACCTCTCTGTCTCCAGTGGAATCCCATTTGCAAAAATGTCCTTTCTTTCTTCCAGCAGGCACTGGCTAAACCCGGGGAGGTTTTTTCACAGATTTTCTCAATCTTTTCCCTCATTTCCCGAGTTTTGGCGTGTTTAGAGCCACAAACCTTCACACAGGTAGTTCAGAATGGCCAACTGAGTGACCAGCGGGTCCTGTAGCAACAATTTCTCCATTCCAGGCTACAAAGAAAACTTCTGACTAAGAACAAAGTTGCCTTCACTGAAATGATTTTTTTTTTTTTTTTGATGACTGGGCCAGCTGGGAAAAAGTGGAAGAAGCTTCAAAACCAGATCCCGAAGCGGCAACATCTGATTTGCAGGCACTTGTATCTGCTACGTGCTTCTTCCGAGCTTTGATGGCTTGGCACGATCGCCCTCCAATCTCTGATCTCTCCAAAAGGAGCTTTTTTCCATGGAGAAAAATGTCTTTGGCCCACGGCGTTTCTGGCAGCCGCCGCCGTGGGTGTGATGTGGAATAGCCCTCGCCTCCAAGCCGGCTGCCAGATGTCAGATTTGGCTTTGCCTTTGGGTGGAAGATGATGATGCTAAGCAGATCCTCCCCGCTTTGAAGCTTCCCTGGCTGTCAGTTCTCCAGTGAAGCCACTGGAAAAAAGCGGCGCTTGACGACCTGAGGAAGATCAGATGCGATTTCCCAGCAAAGAAAAAAAGGGATTTCCAAAAGGTTCAGAATTCAGCAAAATGCGACAGCGCTGATTCCGCTGGAGGAGGAAACAAGGATGGAAAAATGGGATCTAAATCCGGTCTGAAGGGGAAGCTCTGTTTTCCTCTCCCTTTTTTCCATGATCTCTGACCAGCCCTGAGTTTGACCGATTTTTATTTTCCTTCTCAATAATACAACTCAGCTTTTGCAGAGAATTCATTGCAGCAAGCCAGCTCTCATCAAATACCCAATAAATATCCAGATAAATATCCATCAAAATGCTCAAAAGAGAACCCACATCTCCCAATTCGAGCAGCAAAACCTTCAGCAGAAGGAGAACCAGAAATAAGAATTGCTGGTGTCGCAGCTTCATTTTCCTCCTGATGAGGAAACGGGGATGTGGGATGAGATTGAAAAATAGCAGCAGTTTCTTGCAGGTTTTTTATTGGGATTTGGGGTTTTTTTTACCCCATTCCTGCAGATTTATTTGGGACAGGCAGGGTTTAGATCAGTCTTTATTCTTATCCTCAAAAGAGGCAGGTTTTTGAGGGTTTTTTTTTTGTTTTTTGGGGTTTTTGTAATTTTTTTGTGTTAGTGGTGGTTTTTTGTTTGGTTTTGGGTGGTTTTGTTGGTTGGTTGGTTGGTTGTTTTTTACTTTTTTCTTTTTATTTCCCTCCCAGCATCTTCAAAAAGGACAAAACCATTTCCTATTTTTGCTCTAAAACTCCTCCTTTTCCCCCCACAGTCCACAAGAGCAACCAAAGGAAGCAGCAAATTAGAGGAGCACGAGCTGAGGAAAAGCTTTTACCCAGCTCTGGGCTGTGAGAAAAAGCGTCACTCTTGCTCATTTTCAACCCAAACACAGAAAAGTGAAATAAAATTCTGCTCTCAGTGAGGTGAGACCAATCGTGGGTGAGGTCAGAACGTCCTGTGAAGGACAAAACCCCAGGCAGAAATTATTTGATGTCTGATTCCATCTTCTGTCTTATGGAGCAAGCTCAGGTTTAAATATCTTTATATTTTAATATATTTATATTTTAATATCTTTATATTTTACTATTCCTTTTGAATCTTGGATATCCATGCCCATAAGTGAATAAATACTTGATTCTGGTAGCCAAGAACCTTGAAACTACCCAAATTTTTTTATTTTCAATTTCCACTATTGCTTCCTCCATTTCAAAAAAAAGAGGGTTTCCATCTTTCACAGCAGCCCCTCAGTCCTCATCAGTGATTTTTAATTAATGAAAATGATTAATTAAGGATTGGCTCTGGATTGGAAAGGGATGAACTGGAATGCTGCTTAAAGGAGTTTAATGTAGGGTTTTCTGGGAGTTCTGTAGCAGCTGGTCTGGATTCTGCACTTGTTGATGTTCTCTGACACTTTCAGATGCACCTTAAATCACAAAAAAACCCTCCTATATTTAATAAGACTGAATAAATTTGGGTGTGGTGGGATTTTTGTGTTTTTTGCATATTTTTCTAACAGGTTTTTGTACAAATCCCACAGTTACTGAAAGTGAAGTGGGGAAGAAGGGGGGAAATCCAGGCCTACCAAGGCTGGTTTTGCTAAAACCAGCAGCAACCTGAAATCTCTGAACTTTTGAGGCTCATTCATGAGAGCAGTTAAATTCAGAGTTGTGTTTGACTTGAAGGGGAAGCCGGATCAAGGGACTAATTAATGCTGTTAATTAAATTAAAGATACTTGACACCATCCCCAAACAGCCTGAATTGCCAGAGTCTGCTTTGTCCAAATATTTTTGTTTCTTTAGCTTGGTTTAGTGATTGTTCCTTGCCCATCTCAACTTGATTCAGTTTCATTTTCGAGCTGGGGCAGCTGAGAGACCAGGAGTGTTTAAAATGAGAGAGAAATCCCTGCCAAAACCACTGCAATAAACCCTGTTCTGCTTGAATGCAGGGGAAATAAATGGGTTGGACAAGATGATCTCCAGAAGTCCCTTCCAACCCGAATTATTCTGTGATTAGAGGGTATTTTGAGCATTTTTACATTTGGTTATTTTATGATTTTTCAAGGTTCATATTATTCCACCTCAGAGAAGTCAATGCCTTCCTTCAAAGCATTTCTATCCCTGACAGCTGCACAGGGAAACAAGGCAAGTGATGGGAGACATTTTCAAATTCAGAATTATTATCGAGTAAAGCAGAATTATTCCTCTGTGAGGTAAAGACATTTGGGGTGGCTTCATGCTGAGAAAGAACAACCTTCAATGTTTATGGAGGTGGATGGGTTTTATTTTCATTTCTGTGTTAAAATTATCAAAAATTATTGTGGAGGTGAAGTTTCAACCTGGCTTCAGCCACGACTTACCTGAGAAATTCCACTTAAATAATTCTGAGAGTGAAAAATCATGAGAGTAAACTGTGCCAGCATTGGAGGAGGAGGTCTCACTGTGCTGCTCTGAAAGTGAATCTGGTGACTGAATTTTTGCAACTGAAGCTTTGATAAAATTCCCAATCCAGTGCTGATGGCAATGGGAAGAAGGAACATGGGAATATCATAAATATCATGGCTGTTACACTTCCCTGCCTCTGATTTTCTGTATTTCCTAAACTGATGCCTTGGGATTTTAGCTTTTGTATTTTTCAAATCCTGCACTGCATTAGTGCATAACTCCAAACTCCAGATAAAATGTAGTTAAATGTCTTCACATTTTGGTCACACCAAACAATCCCTCCGGGCCTGAGATCCAAGGACATCCCACAGCCTCAGGCCCTGAAAATTATAAACAAAAGTGAGTTGGGGGGAAGCAAACTGGGAGTGTGTGACTTAATGACCTGAAGTTGTAATTGGAGGATTAACCCTGATAGACCAAACTTAAAATAGTCAGAAAGAACTCGTGACCATTGTCCATCTTGGGTGTAGCCTCTCTGGGAGGCTTTGGACTGTCCAAGGTGTATCTATTGAAGGCCTTTAATAAATCCTCACTTTTATTCTCTTAATCTGGTCTAGTCTCTGTGTAGGCGGCCACTCCAAGGAAGTTGTAACTGGAAGATTAACCCCTGATACACAAATAGACCAAACTTAAAATTGTCTGAAGAACTTGTGACCGTTGTCCATCTTGGGTGTAGCCTCTATGAGGTTTTTTACTGCCCAAGGTGTATCTATTGAAGGCCTTTAATAAATACTTTTATTCTCTTAATCTTGTCCAGTCCCTGTTGTAGGCAGCCACTCCAAGGAAGCTGTAATTGGAGGATTAACTCCTGATATGTAAATTAATCAAACTTATAATTGTCTGAAAAACTCGTGACCGTCGTCCATCTTGGGGGTAGCCTCTCTGGGAGGCTTTGGACTGCCCAGGGTGTAGCTACTGAAGGCCTTAAATATTTTTATTCTCCTGATCTTGTTTAGCCTCTGTAGGCAGCCACTTCAAGAAAGCTTTGGAGGAATAACCCCTGATACGTAAATGAACCAAACTTATAATTGTCTGAAAAATTCATGACTCTGTCTTGGGTGTAGCCTCTCTCAGAGGTTTTTGACTGCCCAAGGTGTAATTATTGAAGGTCTTTAACAAATACATTTATTCTCTTAATCTTGTCTAGCCCCTGTTCTAGGCAGCCACTCCAAGGCATCAAAACCCGTTCTCAACCCGCGAACGCAAATCCTTCCCAGCCACCGCGCGGCCGAGCTTTCCCTCTTTGCTCAAAGCATCACCCACCTTCATAACCCTGTGCAAGGTTGTGCCTGATGATGTTCACGGGCTGCTCTGGCAGGGTTTTGGAGGGTGACTGGCCGCTGGGCACCAGGGAGTTGGCGTAGTGCCACTGGCACTCGCCGTTGGTCTGCAGCGCGCCCAGGAAGAACCGCGCCACCTCGCAGGGCGCGCCCTGGGCCTGCCCGAACTTGGCAGGCAGCATTTGCTTCTTGCCCCCGAAGACGTGGGAGTCCACAGGGAAGTGTCCATAGTGGTAGGAGAAGGGCAGGCTGTAGGGAGGGGCGTACAGGAGCTCGCTGCTCTCTGAATGGAAGTTCTGTTCCTGCGCGGCGGCGGCGCTGGCGGCGGGGCTGGAGCGCCAGCTCCCCACCTGGCTGCACTCCAGTTTGTCTGCTTGGAACGAGCTGTATTGCTGGGGGAAGAGGGGGAGAAGAGCAGGGGAAGAGAGTTAAAGGAGGAACTTCTATAGGAAAGCTCAGAACATGCCAGAAAGGCAGCCAGAGCTGGGCCTTGCTGGCTCAAGGGATCACTGACCCTTTTAAAGTTCCTCTCTTCACAACTTTGCCTTCACGTGGGAACAAAAACCCTGCTTTGATTTGATCATTTTGGCAGTTCTGTTTTACAGAATCCCAGGATTTAGGGTGGAAAAACCCTCCCAGTCCGTGCAGTCCCAGCTGTGCCCAATCCCCACCTTGTCCCCAGTGCAGAGCACTGAGTGCCACCTCCAGGTGACACCTGCAGGGATGGGGACTCCAAAGCTCCCTGGGCAGCCCCTTTTGATCCCTGAGCACCCTTTCCATGGGGAAATTCCTCCTGACATCCAGAACTCCACACACCAACAGTGAATGTCACACATTCTACACCAGCACAAATCTTCACAGCACAATTCCAAGTACAGGAATTTCCTTTTGTTCCGTTGTGGTTAGAGTAATTTACACACTCCATATGCCAAAGGTTTCACAGATTTGTGCTACCTGTACTTTCCACCCCAAAGAAAAAAGAGTCTAATTTGATCCTGCTTTATGAGGGATTTCCTGGGGCAGACAATCCTATAGTCAGTTTTATAGTAAATCCAGTCCTGGATTATCTCTACACTGTCCCAAGCACTCTGTGAGAACAACTGGAAATAAAATATTGCTGGAAAAGTTACCTGTGGTGGGTAAGGTGTTGTTCTGAGTTTTGCCTTCATTTTATTACTTTTGGGTTTGACAATTTTCCTTGTTTCCTGCGAGGTAGGTACTGAGTTTCTGCATGAAAACTGTGACTTGGAAATGGTGACCTGGTCCAGTGACAACTGAAGTTCCTTGTACTCGATATCTCTGCAAAAGAACAGCCCAATAAATTACAAACATACAGAAAAATCCAAACTAACTCCTGTAAAAATACATGTTAGAGTTCATAATCCTTAAATTTTCACTTTTCCGAGGTTTTCCTTGAGTATGGGGAGGTCAGGAGGCAGAGAATCTTATGGGGTGACCTCATTCCCACGCAAATCTATAAAAAAATTCCACTGGGAACCACATAAACACCTTTGGATGAAGTGTCCCCTCTCTCTGAGCCTGAGCTGCATCATCTTCCCTCACCCATCCGTGGCTCCCCACAGTTTGGAATCATGGAAAGACAGAGATCAATTAATCTGTGTCCTACTCAGTCAGGAATTGATCTCTGCCCTGGCTCTCTCAATCAACCCCGAGAAAAGGAAAAGGAGCAATGGTCCTCTCCTTGTAACTAAACCACACGAGCTGCAAGGTTGGTTTTGATCAAAAAAACACACAAACATCAATTTTGGAAGAGATCTTCAAGCTCAACAAGTCCCACCACACCCAGCAGCACCAGCATTGCCCCAAACCCAAGGGCCACATCCAGACTGCTCCTGAACACTGCCAGAGCCAGCCACTCCAAACCTCCCTGGGCAGCTCATTCCAAGGCCTCCCCACTCTGCCAGGGAAATTTTCTTTCCCAGTCTCCAACCTGAGCCTCCCCTGGTGCAATTTGAGGCCATTTCCTCTCCTCCTTTCCCTGCCCCCTGTGTCAGGGACTTGTGGGGAGCAATGAGGTCCCCCCTGAGCCTCCTTTTCTCCAGGCTCAGCTCCTTCATGAGATGCTTTCCAGACCCTTCACCAACTTTATCACCCTTCCCTGGACAAGATGAAGATTTACATAATAATGATAATAATATAACAATGATAATCATTAATATAATAATGATAATAATTAATACAACAATGTTTCCTCTCAGCTAAAGAGACGGGATCACACAGAGAAAGCTGCAACACACGAGCACAGAACGACACTGGGAAGACGCAAGCGAAGAAAACCTGGCGGATTCAATCATTAACGACTCAATTAGTGATAACAGGTAATGGTACAAAGTGTTTGGACTTACGTAAGGACATAATTGACACTCACTATGCAGTGAGGCCGTGACGAACGGCTGTTGTGCACGATGGTGGCGTAGCTCTGCACCCACACCCAGCCGCCCTGCTTGGACAGCAGCCGGTAGTACTTGGTGGTCACTTGGCCTTTCACCAGCACTGGGAACACAAGAAAAAGGAAATTTTTTTAGAAATTCGCCTTTTTTGGACTCATGAGCACTTCTTGGGGAGGTTAATTGCAAGCAAAGAGGTTTTCTCCCTCACGGAATCACAGAATCGCGGAATTAACTAGGCTGGGAAAAAAACGAGGCCTACCTGAGGCCTACCTATGTCCTAACACCCTCCTTCCCCTTCCTCCCAATAAACTTCAAACAACCCCCCTGCAAAATTATCTACCCTGCCCCTCTATATAGATTCATACCACCACATTATTATTTATATAAAATTGGAAGACTCCAAAGTTTTGTCTTCCTTCTTCTCGGGATCACCCATGGTCGCATTCTTCACAAACGCTGCTTTAAAATTTCTAACTTCAAAAGAAAAGTTCAAGGCGATAGCACAGGGTTAAAATGCTTCTAAAATCATGGTAGATAAAGTAGGCCTTGGGAACTGGAGTGGGCATTGTCTTTGCTAAAATCATGTGAACCTACACCTGTGTACCCACCTGTATAGTAGATGAGGAAGTTAAATGCAATGATTGTTTAGTAAATATAAGTAAAAATAATTATTTGATCACAAGAAAGGAACAACAGTCATGAGAAATGTTGTGGGGAGAGGGCTTAAACTCGTGCTTGGGTGAAAACAATATACACAATAGAACAATATCAAGTTAATGACTAACATATGATTATACAACAGTTATGTAAGGAAAGGGTATATGTTGGGAAATGGCCATTTCTGGCTGCACAGACATAAGGTATAAGTGAGCAATCCAGACTCCATAGATAAGTGTTAGGCCTCTGCTCAAGGCTGTTCTCAAGACAACTGTGGAAAGGGAGACATGAGAGCTGTAAACAAAGTGCAGGTGTCTAGAGATTAGCTTGGCAGAAGAAATTGTTGATATTATTGCCTTCTGAGACCAGTCTGTGTTTTAATTAGATTAGAGAAAAATCCCGTGTGAAACTTCTGTAAGTAAATAATATCTTGAGCACGTAAGGTAGTATAAGTATGTGCACTGTCTGACAATAAACGAGCTTGATTTATGAACCATATTGGCTCGTCGTCTTGCTCCTCTCGCCGGCAGGTATAAAAATGTATCCATCTCGAATCCATGTCGGAGTCAGATTTGGGTCTGAACCCCTGATTCCCAGAGCTCTTCAAATAAAAGCACCTGCATAGAATCATCCAGTGATTATGTGTTTCCACGCTAACAAAGGCAGCAAAAGTATTTTGAAGTGGACACAACTCTTTGGAAAGGAGGAGAGGAAATGGCCTCAAATTGCACCAGGGGAGGCTCAGGTTGGAGACTGGGAAAGAAAATTCCCCTGGCAGAGTGGGGAGGCCTTGGAATGAGCTGCCCAGGGAGGTTTGGAGTGGCTGGCTCTGGCAGTGCTCAGGAGCAGTCTGGATGTGGCCCTTAGGGACAGGCTTTGGGGTGAGCACTGCATCATCCTGAAGGGCTCCTCCAACCTTGAGGATTCTGAGATTTTGAGACTTTTCCAGATCATTTAGAAGCCCTTCTCTCTTATCTTGACAGATCATGCTGTATTTTGCAAAGTATTTTATTCCATGATGGTTTTTTTCCTCTGTAATCACAAAGGTTGATTTAAAAGGGTAAAATTAAAAAGCTCTTTGGTTGTGAAGCACCCAAACAAAGACAAGGACAGAAGGGGAATCAGATATCAGATAAATTCACCAGACATGTAACCCTCCCTGAGATATTTTGGATCCTCTGTGAACAAGGATGTTTTGGCAGGAGGTTGTGCTGTAACAGGAGTTGTGCAGCATCTCTGAATATTTAACCCAACCACAAATATTTCTGGTTGAGTGCCAGGCCTTTATCTCGGGATTCGCTAGAAGATAATGCCCAGCCTTTGAAGCTGGTTCTTCTCTTGTGTGGCCTTGGATCAATCCTCTGGGAAAATCCATCTTCTTGCTCTCCTATACAGTTATTCGTTGTAAATTAGGAAATCGTGGACCGAGCTCGCTGCACAAATTATGCTCAAAAAAAGAGAGCAGGGGCAGAAATTCCTTTACATAAATATGATTAAAAAGTGGAATCTAAACCTCTAAAAATCCCCTCTCCTCCCTTTTTGCACACCCCCTTTTGGTACTGAAAAGACTCAGTGAGGTGTCCCCAAAATCTGGAGCATATGGGCCACCTCTCTGGGCTGCTTCCTCTCCTATCCATTGCACATCCCAACAAATTTAAACTTTCCTTCAAATCCAGTTTATCTCCCAAAGAAAATCAGGTTCTTATGAAATGGATGAGTCTTTCTGGAAGTGTCAATTCTTCCCTTTTAGGATGAGGTGCCCGTCTGTTCAGAAGGCAACAAAATGAACATCTAAAACTGTCTGCAGCTCTGATCTCTGCTGTGGGACAGGGACAGCACCCAGGGAGCGGCTGGAGCTGGGCCAGGAGGGATTTAGGGTGGATTTTAGGGCAAGGTTCTTCCCCCAGAGGGTGCTGGGCACTGCCCAGGCTCCCCAGGGAATGGGCACGGCCCCGAGGCTGCCAGAGCTCCAGGAGCCTTTGGACAGCGCTGCCAGGGATGCCCAGGCTGGGATTGTTGGGGGGCTGGGCAGGGCCAGGGCTGGCACTGGATGATCCCTGGGGGTTTATTCCCACTCCGGACATTCCAAGATTCCATGATCCTGCAGGACATCCAAAACCCCACCCTCCATGTCAAAAGCCACTGCTATTTGGAGTTTGAAATCTCACTTAGATATCAGCTTTTTGCCTCATCCTTGCTGGTGTTCCTTCCACTCCTACATTTCTACGTGGAATTCTTTATAGAATGAGGGTGTGCAGATCTACATACAGTTAAAAAAATCATGAGGAGTGTGTGTGTAAATCTATAAACACATCTAGAAAATATAAAGCCATTTGTATTTTTTAAGCACAATTTATCACTCCAAGTTGAAAGTCTTGGAGTGGCTACTCAAAGATTCTGTTCTAAAAATATTAATAATCATCTCTATGCCGTGGATTTACTATTTCTTGGTGTTCTATAATTGTGGAAGATCCTCTATAGTTGTGCTGCCCCATCCCTGGAAGTGTCCAAGGCCAGCTTGGACAGGGTTTGGAGCAGCCTGGATTAGTGGAAGGTGTCCTTGTCCATGGAAGGGGTGATTCCTTTCAACCCAAACCATTCCGTGTTTCTATGATTTGGTGACTCATTCTAAAATCCAAATGGTCCCATTCCAGGAAATGATCTTTACATTTTAGCCATGTAACAGGTAATTTTTGGAATGAGGTCTGGGCTTTTCAGAGCTAGGTCTTTGTGCTGGTTTAATGAGCACGTTTTCCATTTGTTCAAAATGCTTTGCTGCACTCAGTCTTCCGAAAGAGAAATTAATGCTGTCATGGATCACGAACTGAAACAAAGTTCTTCCCTGTGCTTTGGGACCAGTTTTGGCTTTCCTCCTCTCTCCCTGATTTTTTTTTAAATCCCTGCAGTTAAGACAGTGTTTGAAAAGATGTGAAAACCACTGAGGGCTCCAGTGTTCAGCTTTCCTTCCTAATTATATGGATTAACCAATATTTCTCCGGGGATGGGGGAGGACTCCGTGTCTCCTGCTTTTTTAGCAATCTGGGACAAGTCTGCCCTTGGCTGAGGGACAGTAACTGAGCCAGTGAGTGAGCTCAGCTTCCATCTGGCTCTGTTTGATGCTGAAAAGGAAACCTCAGGAACGGGAGTGAGGCAAATCCACCACCCAGACAATCTGTGCAGGGTCAGGCTTCTTGGTGGCCTCTGCTGCAGCCCAAGGGGAGGATTCCGTGGCTTCAGCGCTGGCTCTGGGATGTGCCCTCTGTTTCTGGGTGTTCCAGTGCTGTGGCTCTCTCCTGCTTTTGCAGGGAAGCTGGAAAAGGCTCTGGGCTGTCAGACAGGACTGTTTTAAAAAGCTCCACCAGGCTCCCGGGCGTGTGGCTGGGAGTTCCCAGCCTGCACTGAAGGGTAACACTCCAAGAAATGGATTTCTTGGTTCCACACTGGCAGCAGATCCTGCTTTAGCTGCCCTGGCATGTCATGGGCACAGCCCCTGGGCAGGGCACTGTGCCCAGCAGACTCCTTTATTTTTGTTTTTGACCTCTTAAAATCTGGTGCTGCTCTGCCAGAAGCTTTGAGTGCTGGGGGAGCAGAAGCAGAGCCAACACCAGAGATGGGGGAACTGTGCTTTGCTAAAAAATAACCCTATAAATACATAGGGTGACTTCCATGGAGCGGGAGAAGAGTTTGGTGGGGCCAAGGCACAGAGACCTGAACCCTGTTAAAGATCCTGAGGGAAGAGCAGGGATGTTGCAACACATGGGATGCCCAAAATGCCCCTCACAATGGTAGAAACCAAGGGTTTTCTCTGAGGCCACAAAGATGTTTTGTCTCCCTGTGCTGTACTTTAGAATGCAGGATCCTTGGGCAGGGCCTCGTTATTTGTGTGGCCACATTTCAGGGCAAACACTGTGTGTATTAATGGGGCTCTAGAAATAAACAACATCAGTTGAAACACCACAAGTGTTTTCCTGGAGTTGGAAACCAATCAAATGTTTCAAGCAGGAAATTCTCCCTGCTGCCAGCACACCTTAGGCAAATATTCCCATCTACATTTCCCCCCTAGCTTGATGTTCTTGTTCTACCCCTCCTAACTTGTTCCCCTCACTGTTTCCTTTGTTTTATCCTCTGTGCTGCCTCACTCAGAGTTCAGCTGCTTCAGGTCTTCAGTTTGAGATTTTTTTTCTCCTTTTCAAAAAAAGCAAATGGTTATCCTAGTTTAGGGTTGCTTATATATATTTTTTTTTCCCTTAATACCCTTATTAGGTGTAAGATGTTTCTCTTTGGATTTCTGCATCAGGTGACACTTCATCATCAGATTGCTTTATAGAACGGTACAACAAACCTGCCAACCTTTTACTGTTCATGTTCCTGAGCCATTTGCTGCTGGATGCTGGGGGAGCTCTCTCAGTGCTCCCCAGAGGGACTTTGTGCACTTTACATCTGGTTTAATAATTCCCATTACTTGGTATTCCAACCATGACCCTGCACTGTTCCCACTGCTGCCCAAGCATTACTCATTATTTTGTGCTTCTTGGGATTTATCTGCTTTCATAAATTCCTATGCATGGCTCACATCTTTCTTCTGTTTTTAGAGTTTACAGTGATTTATCTTTAATCTACAGAACTGCTCTTGGTATCCTATTTAGTTGAGGGGTTTTTTTCTCCTCGTGGAAGGATGTGGTGGGCAATTCAGTGACCATGATTTGTCTCTCCATTTAAAACTCCAGTCGTACATGGATCAAACTGGCAGCCCCAGAATTACCCACCCTGCTGCTCTAAAGGGGAAAACTGTTTTCCAGAGGTGATTGTGGCTCTCGTGGCATCCTCTCTGTGCTGCTTGATGAAGGGATTTCAAATAGTCTGCTGGAAATACTGAGTTTATTTTGAACAGGTCAACAGTCACATCCAGATGAGGCTGTCACCACTACAAAGAGGGTGTCCCTGACAGGATATTCCACGTGCCCTGGTCATTCTTGTCCCCAGTTTTCAGTGGTCCAGAGTGTTCAGTAATGTTTTGGTAAATCTGAACTCACTTTAAAGCTCAGCTTTTGCTTTCCCAGGTGGAGCACGCCCTGCCACCGGTGGAATTCAGCGCTTGGAATTTCAGCCAAGCACAGCTACAACCTCCTTGATCTTCCAGCTCCTCATGAATAGCACACACTAAGGGAAGAAGGAAGCCTAAAAGAAGGATTTGACTCTGGCTGCTTCCAGCCTACAGGAGCAATCTGGAAAAAAAATTCCCCGCCATTGGTTTTTGGATGTCATCTTTGCCTCGTATGGGCTGCAGCAAACGGAGCCAAATCCAGAGTTCAGCCATTGCCTCAATTTGCTTTTCAAATTAATGTGCTACTGAATGAACTCCTTCCCAGACCCAGATGTTTGAAGATATGATTAGTGGCTCTGCTGGAAGATGGGAAATTATTAAATGTGTCGTTTTTTTCCTGACAATCCGTTCCCCGAACCTCATCCACATGCTATTAATGAATGTCCCTCCTAGGAGTTTTTAGGGATTGCATTCCCTTCAAACACAGGATGATTATTACTAACATATTTCAGAGGAATGCAGAGCTGCTGCATAGTTTTTGTGTTAACAGCAGAGGCAAGTGAAGTTCAGATTTTCCCCTCTCACTCGCTTGCTCTTTGGTTTTTCTTTTCCTTCAACGGATCACAATCTCCAGTCGATTCCAAATATTCCAAATAGCCTGGATCCCCTCAGTACAAAGATAAAACTGGCCAGAGGAGTTGGTTTGGGTGGGGTTTTTTTTTCAGAAGCACAGAATATTAAGTATCCAGCTTATTTACACAATTAATGGTTTCCTTCAGTGATAGCCAAGAACTTTTGGAAATCTGTCTCCAGTCAAGATTTGGAAGGGATTTTTTTCTGCTTTCCAGCACGGTGCTTGTTGTCTGCAAAACTTCTCTCTGTACTAAAAGTATTTCAAAGAATCCCAGACTGGTTTGGGTTGGGAGGGACCTTAAAGATCATTTAATTCCAACCCCCTGCCATGGGCAGGGACACCTCCCACTGTCCCAGGCTGCTCCAAGCCCCAGTGTCCAACCTGGACATCCTTGGGCACTGCCAGGGATCCAGGGGCAGCCACAACAAATCTGGGAAATCTTTTTCAGGGCCTCCCCACCCTCTCAGGTGGGATTTTTCCTAATATTCCATCTAAACCTATAATTTTTCACTTTGCAGCCATTCCCTGTGTGCTGTCCCTGCAGCCCTTGGGAATTGTCTCTCTCCATGGTTCCTGGGGCTCCTTCAGGCCCTGCAAGGCCACCCTGAGCTCAGCCCAAAGCTTCTCCTCTCCAGGCTGAACAATGCCAGCTGTGCCAGCCTTTCCTGCCAGCAGAGCTGCTCCATCCCTCTGCTCATCCTGGAGCCTCCTCTGGGCTCTCTGCAGCAGCTCCAGGTCCCTGCTGTGCCCCCAGCCCAGGTACTCACACAGGTGGTGGGCGTATCGCAGGTGGAAAACGTCACAGCCGTGGACGTGGTGGTAGAGGGTTTTTTCTATCAGATCCTGGGGTTCATATCCAGTTAATTCCGTGACCCTGCAAAAGGAAGAACCTGCAATCAACAAAACCTCCAGGAATATTTAGTTTAAACAACCCAATGTTTGATTGTGCCAGCAAATCAGGTGCCTGAGAGCTGCGGGACAAAATGTTGGTTTTGGAAAGAGAAACCTCACCTTTGCAGGCAAAGAAACCCTTTCAGCCCAGCCAAAGCAAGGTGCAGCTTTGCCCTGGTACAGCCAGGCAGGAAAAAGAGCTCTTTTACTGATTTCCACCTTGGGCTTTTGCCTCTGCCATGCAGGATCTCTCGCACAAAGTTCCCCCCGAGGAGCTGCTCATGAAACAATAAAACCTCTCTTGTGGGCTGCTGGCACATTTTCTTTTTTGAAAAGCCATGAGCGTGGAAGGTGTGTTGGGCCACAGGAGCTGAGATCGTGGCCTGTGGATAAATCCAGGCTGGTGCCTAACAGGAGAAAAAATCAGGAGCTTATCCCAGCTGAGAATGTGGAAAGACAAGGAGGTGTGAAGAGTGAGGAAAGGAAAGCTGAGGCAAGACTTCCCAAAAAAAAAAAAAATCCCAGAAGTAGAAGAATGGAACAAATTCAAAACATCAGCATCTCTGCAGATGGTAAAGAATCAGATACAGAGGTCAGACTTACACTGGGTCAGACCTGAGGAGTCAAACTTCATGTTTCAAATGGACTTTTTTTTTATTTAGTTGAGGAAAAAATGCCCGTTAAAGTACAATGTGCCACTCAGGCAAACTGTGGCTGGTTTACCCAGGGTAAATGGGGGGGGGTTGTGGTGTTCTGGGCTTTCTGTGCTTAAAAAAGGCAGAATAATAAGGAATTTCTACATTAAAAAGGTGACACGGTCCCATAGCAGGTGAGTGACAGGAAAATTGGCCCTGCTGAGGATCTACTTCAGCAGCAGCAGCTGCACATTTTAATTCCAGTTTTACCTGGGACTGGCTCTAGCCTAGCCCTGTAACCTGAGATCTTTATTAAAGTTGGAGTGTCCAGGGGTGCTTTTGGAGGCTGGCCTCCAGTTTCGATTGAAGGGATCCGGTTTAAATGCCCCAAATCTCTTCATGCCATGAGCTGAGAGGGGATGATCAGGACATGGATTCCAAAAGGACGTTCCTGGTCTGAGCTTTACCACAGGTGAGGATGCACAGCCCCAGAGATAACCCAGGAGTGTCCACAGAAATGAATACAGGGTTTCAAACAACACCTGTCATCGTGGGATTGCAGATAATGGACATTTTTTATTATTTTTTTTAAATTTTGTGACTATTATGCATCTTCTGTACTCATACCCTGACTCTACCCAGCCCTGTGCACCCCACAGACACTGGGGATGTTCTTGGGAGTGTTGGGGGCTTGGATTATTCTGAAGGAAATCAGGAAAAGAACAACAACATCAAAATTCCATTGAAGATATGCTTGTGTTTCTCCTCTGCGGCGTGTGCTCATCCCAAATCCTCACTTAACCCTCTCCCCATGCTGAAATACTGGTGGAAGAACCTGTTGAGGTTTCAATTCTCATTCTGATTTCAGTGCATTTAGAAGCAGGGTGGCAGCTGCATCCTGCCCCTTTGGTGAATATTTATAATATATATTTATAATTCCAGACCCAGCTCATCCAAACCCAACCAAAGCACCACAAACCCGAGCTGGGGGTCATTTTCCCAGAGGTGCAGTCTCACTTTGAAGCTGGTGACAAAAAACTCATCATTGGCAGTTCCTAGGACACCCAAATTCTGGAAAAGCTGGCTCAGGAAATAAACTCAGCTGTTTTACTTCCTTAACATCAAATCAACTCCTCAAGCAGCCTGGGCTCTGCAGGTTGTGTTTTGTGTGTGGCAGGACACACAGAAGGAAGCAGAGCTCGCCCCAGTGATCAGTTCTGCCCTCTTGAGTTCTTGAAAGGCTTTTTAATCCTCCTGGCAATGAAAGGAGCACGAAAATCAGGGTGAGCAGCTCACTTTGGAGGGAAGTGACTGCCTCCTCCTCCCAGTGACCTCAGTGAATGAACTCTTGCATGTTTTATGTTGTGTCAGGTGTCTAGAAAGGGATTTTGAGCCACTCCTTCCCATGGCTTTCCTGCTGCCTGCTGTGACTGTTACATCTCCAGACCCATCCCCTTGTATGGATACCAAAACCGAGCCTGAAACCAGTTTTTTCCAACTCCCAAAACGCCCCTGTTTTGAGCAAACACAGTTTGGTTTGCTCAGCTGGGAGAGCACAAGGCTCTGGTGAAGCTGAATTCCCCTGCTCGTCCCGTGCGTGGATGACACCCATCTGCTCCTCGGCAAACACAGCCCTGCAAGAGCTCTGGGTCTGTCCCTGCTCCTGTCAACACCTCAGCTCGTTCTGTGGCCTTTGAAGACACTTCTGTCTGCAGGCAGTTCCTCCCAGGCACATCATTTCCTTTCCCCCACATGCAGGGACGTGTTGCTGAGCCCCTCGTGTTCCTTTGTAGCGGCTGCCGCGTGCCAAAAAACGGGGAAGGGATCCAGAAACAAGGAGTTCTTTGTGTGCCAGCAGCTGATGGAGCCACTGGGCTGAGCGTGGGGAAAAGCCTCTCCTTGCATGGTTGATCTCTTGGAGGCAGAGTTTTTGTCACATATTCACCACATGAATTTATTCCCCGCACACCCAGCCCGCCAGGGAAATGGGGACTATGGGATTTTTGAGGAATGAGCATCTCGTCAATCCTTTGTGTGGTTGGGATTTTCCCTTCAAGGTCTGCTGGACAGCACTGGATAAAATGTTGTATCCTACAAGATACCTGCCTCAAAATCAGAGAAATGAATTTCATTTCTGGTCCTGTGTTCATCTGATCTCCATCAGCTGAAAGCAGAGGAAGGGCTCTCCTTCCTCAGGTGTTTTTCTCAAAATTTTGTTTAAGAAGGTCCTGGTTTTGTGTGTGGCCAATGGAATTAATTTTTATTCCAACAACCCCATCATTAGTGTTGGTTTCATAGTTAAGAACAGAAAATTCTGTTTTCTTACTGTTCTCTCAAAAACTTTCAGGGTGACCCCAGCAAATTGTTTGATCTCAGTATTCCACTTTTAGGGTTGTTTTGGGGTTTTTTTGGTACATCCTCCTCACTCCTTTTGCTGGCATTTAATGTTAAAATTTATATCTTTTCAGATAAAAAATTATCACTGCTCCTGTGAGCCAGCAAGAAGCTTTCAGCTGACCCTAAAAGTGCAGGTGACTCCAGGATAAACTGGACAGGCTCTTATTTTCCTGGCATTCCAGACAAAGCCTGCCCTGTGCTGCTGCCTGGAAAAGCTTTGAAGGCTCCCGTGGCCTCGCAGTTCCAGATCTATTTTGGCCTGCTGGGTTTTTTCCCCGGATGTTTTGACCCGTTTGGAAACCACAGCACTCAAAGCTGGAGATGAAAGAGCCGCTCACCTGGAGTCAAGGAATATCAATTTCAAGTCCAAACTGGCTCTGAACATGAACATGTTGCTGTGGAGCTTGATCTCAGTGATGGCACTGGGAGGCAAGGACTGGCCCACGGCCACCAGCCCAACGATTTGGTAGCAGGAGTCGTACAGGGACATATCCAGCATGTACTGGCGGATCTTCAAGTAGCCACTGCAGTGGATCACCTGGAAAAAAAGGGAAGACACACTCAAAATCTGATGGAGAAACCCCAAATCTGCTGCCTCAATGAGCTTAGGAAGAAATCCCCACCTATGAAATGAAATTGTGGGTCGTGTGTTGATTGGAGTTAATTTGTAGATAGAGATTAGGGCTCGGTAAATGCGGTTTTGTGTTTGCTGACGGCGTGGTTAATCCACAATTAAAGCACCTCCTCTCTGGGGACTGCCTAATTGCTTTCTAATTAATGCTTTAAGCCCCTTGATGCAGATTGCTTGTAGATGCAGCCAGAATTCTTGTTCATTGATGAAAATAAATCTGGAAGTTGCTGTTTTTGAAAATGTCCATCTCTCTCCCACACAAATTCGAAGATTAATAAAAACATTTACATTTTAACGAGTTATTAATCTGATATAAATAAAGGCACTTCTTAAAAAAGGCTCTTTAAAAACCCAGTGGGTATTGGTGCCTCATAATGCAATAAAAATTAACTGATGTTTATGCAAATACACAAGAAATGAGTTTTAAATTCTCTGCTCAAGATCAGAGGGGTTGTTTTGTTTTTTTTTTGACACGTGACCAAGCTCAGATGCTGAGCTCAGATTTCGGGATCCCTGTGCACAATCACTGCTCACAGAGGTGATAATGACAGTGTTAGACTGTAAAAATTCAGTGTCAGCTAAAGGGGAGGGGGGAATATAACCTGGGGACTACTCCAGGCCAGGAGATTTATTTAGTGTGGTGCTGGTGGTCAGAAATCACCAGTGCCCCTGCCAATTTTCTGGTCCAAGCAGCAAGAATATCACAACCTTTAGTTGAATTTCTTTATTTATTTTGGTCCTGTGGAAAGGGATTAATTTTCAGCGTATTTAGTGCTCTAAACAACCTCCCAAACATCACCTGGACATTGGCTCCTCCTGTTTAACTTTCCTCCTCTCCAGACATCCAGGGATTTCAATGTTTAGCAAAAGTACATCTTTCAAAAGAAGATTTCTCAGCAGATCTCAATTCCCAAATCTCTTGCCCCATGAGTTTTTTCTGTGCTCCAGCTAATGAGGTGATTTCTTAAAAATTAAGTCCTGGCTTTAAGCACAGTCAAAAGGAATACATTTAGGCCTAGATCTCTCCAGAGGGAAGAACCCTTTGATTTTCACTGTGCAAACCTTTAATAGTGAGCCAAAGGAAGTGATGCCTCTGATTAACAGTGATAATTGGGAATTAAAAAACCCCAAAAAGCCCCAAAGCCACTCAGAAATCCCACGATTGTGAGCTCCACTCTTTCACCTGATTTCAGATTCAGCTTTGGGACAGAACCATTTCTGCTGGGGAGCAGCTGAGCAAACAGGGCTCAGTGAGATGAGGAATTATCAGTGCAGGTAGGGAGGGAGGAGGGCAAACAAGATCCAGGTCTGCACCTTGAGCACATTCCTGCACAGAGCTCTGCTCCTCTCCCAGCCTCTGCTTTTTGGGTTTTGAACCACTCAAAGTGAATCCCCAGCACAATGAGTGGGAATGACCCTCCCTGATGGAGGCAGAGCAAACCTGGGCAGCTCAAAGAGCAGCAAATGCAAAGCTGAAAATAAAAATTACCTGGAAAGCTGAAAATAAAAACTGCCTGGAAAGCTGAAAATAAAATCTGCCTGGAAAGCTGAAATTAAAAATTACCTGAACAGCTGAAAATAAAAACTGCCTGGAAAGCTGAAAATTAAAACTACCTTCACATCTGAGAATAAAAATGATCTGTAAAGCTGAAAATCAAGCTACCTGTAAAGCTGAAAATAAAAATTACCTGGAGATTTGAAAATAAAAATCACCTGCAGATCTGGAAAAAAACCTTACCTGTAAAGGTGAAAGTAAAAACTACCTGCAAATCTGAAAATAAAAACTGCCTGCACATCTGAAAATAAAAACTACTCCAAATCTAAAAGTTAAAACTGCCCACAATCTGAAAATAAAAATTGACTGCAAATCTGAGAATAAGAACTACCTGTAAAGCTGAAAATAGAAACTACCTACACATCTGGAAAAAAAATTACTTCTAAAGGTGAAAATTAAAACTACCTGTAAATCTGAAAATAAAAACTACCTGCAAATCTGAAAATAAGAATTACCTGTAAAGCTGAAAATAAAAACTGCCTGCACATTATAAAATAAAAACTGCCTGCAAATCTGAAAATAAAAATTACCTGTAAAGCTGAAAATAAAAACTGCCTGCAAATCTGAAAATAAAAACTACTGCAAATCTGAAAAGAAAAATTACCTGCACATCTGAAAAGAAAAACTACTGAAATATGAAAATAAAAATTACTGCACATCTGAAAATAAGAACTGCCTGCAACTTTGAAAAGAAAACTGCCTGTAAAGATGAAAATAAAACCTTCCTGCACATCTGAAAATAAAAGCCACCCAAATGACAGCTGTTATTCTACGACTTCAGTGTTTGCTGTGGCTTCTGGTTTCATGTAATAGATTTTTAAAAACCATACAAACTGTAAGGTTTATAAACAGACTGGGTGGTTTAGGACAATCCCACCCTGAGGGGATGGCAAGGGTTGGGTGTTTTTAATGCTGAGCCCAGGAGGTGCCTTGTGCGAGTGGGTGGGAGCTGGAAAATTTCCAAATTCCGTGCCTGGGTTCCTGCCTCACCTGCCTCAGTTCCATGAGGGAATTAAACCGAGCTGGGAGCTCTCCTGGCAGCTCTGGGCTGGGTTTTAGATAATTCCCAGCCTGGCAGAACGGGGACAAAGGTGGGGGAGTGTGTCACAAAGTTTAAATTTGAATTGTTGAGGGGGTTTGCAATCAGCATTGTGGCATTTTGGGGATCATTTCTGATTCTTTTCATCACAAAATTTGCTCTCAGCAACATATAAGTAAAAAAAAAACCCAAATAAACATCTAAATAAATAAACTTATCAATTGTCAAATATTTCAGTAATTTAGGTATGTTACCTTGTAGCCACTGCACGTCAGCCCCGCATTCCTCTTGGCCAGGACACACTTCATCCTCAGGAAAAAGGATCTCTCGATTTCATACTCTGAAAGCACAAAGCACAAAACACACTGCTTATTTATTTATGTATTTATTCCTGGAGATTCCAAATCTGTCCAAAACTTTGCCTTTCCCAGGGGTGTTGATGTTCCAGCTTCAGACAGGGACAGAAATCAGCTTTTCTCCTTTCCCACTCCATCCCTGCCCTCAGGATTTATTTCACCTTATTTTAGGATTCCCTGTGAAAATTGGACAATTCAGCACGATTAAGTCTCCAAATTTCTGGGAAGAAAGGAAAGGAAAAAGGAAAAGAAAAAGGAAAAGAAAAAGGAAAGGAAAAAAAAAGGAAAGGGAAGAGGAAAGGGGAGAGGAAAGGGGAGAGGAAAGGGGAGAGGAAAGGGAAAGGGAAAAGGAAAGGGAAAGGGAAAGGGAAAAGGAAAGGGAAAAGGAAAGGGAAGGAAAGGGAAGGAAAGGAAAGGAAAGGAAAGGAAAGGAAAGGAAAGGAAAGGAAAGGAAAGGAAAGGAAAGGAAAGGAAAGGAAAGGAAAGGAAAGGAAAGGAAAGGAAAGGAAAGGAAAGGAAAGGAAAGGAAAGGAAAGGAGCCCAGGGAAATGAAGAGAATCTCCAAATGAATGAAAAACAAGGAAATTTAGTGGGTTTGTAATGATTTGAGTGCTCGTGGCTGGGCATGCCCACACCTCCTGGGCTCCACGTGCAGTGTCAGTACCTGACTTCCCAAACCATCCCGGGAGGTTGCTTTTAAACAAATATCCTCATGGATAACCTCCAAAATGGTTTAAAGTTCATGGGGTTTATTGCTCAGGTACACACAGAATTTCTGCTAAGAGTATGAGGCAGGAATGTTCTGATAATAATGATATTAGTAATAATGATGTAATAATAATGATATTATTATCTGCAATGTTAATTGCTCTCATTAACAGCTCAGACACCACGAATAATTCCGATTTGTTACTGAAGGTTTCAGTTTAGCAGAACTATTTTAGGACAAGGAAGAAACCCCATTTAGTGCATCTGTGAATAGGAAAATCAGGGAGGGAGAAGGGTTCTCAGCTTTGTCCTAACTCCCCGCAGGGTTTTAACCAAAATCCACTGTCATCAGTTGGGATCTTTCTTTAATTTGATTTAATTGCTGAGTTTTGTGATTTTTTTCCCCCCCATTCACCCCTCCTGGCCACACACCTGCAGTGGTTTGAGCCTCACACCCCTGCCTGAAACCAACACTTTCTCTACATTAAATTCTGGGCTTAAAGGTACAACCTCAGAAAAGGGATTTAGCAAGGAGGGGAAAGAAATGCTCCCTGAGCATTTCAATTTCCCATTTATCTAATTAAATTAGATTAATTTATCTAATTAAAATTAGATCCCTGTGGGGAAAAGCAGGCAATTGAAGGAGCTGACACATCCCCTGTAGAGGTTTAAATACACATTTAGACATTGGGTGGGGGAAAACCACCCAGCACAGATTTGCTGGTGCTGAAGCCTCATCCCACGAGTCAGGAATGGATCTGGAATCTGGGAATATCCATGGAATTCATGGATTCAGCAGGAATTCAACATCTGGACACAATCCTGTGCCCTGTGCTCTGGGATGGCCCTGCTGGGGCAGGGAGGTGACACCAAACCCCTCCCACAACCCCTGGATGTGCAAGATTGTGAATTAATATCCATAATAAATTAATATTCATATTAATTTTTCTAGTGTGACCCCCCCACAGCCAGCACCCTCAAAAGTATCAGAAATGGGCAACAAAGCAAAAAAACCCAAACCAAAACCCCAAATAAACCCAAATAAAAATAAAAAACCACAAAACTGAGATTAAATTTGCAATTGTAAAGCTGATTTCCTGGGAGGTACAATCCTGGAATCCTGCAGGATGCTGCCACATCCCCCAATTTCATGCAAGACTTCAAATATCACATCCAGGCTGTACCTGATGCAATAAAATTCTCCACTCGGATGAGGATGATGTAGGAAAAATGGGGTATTAAGAGCTTTAGCAAACAAAGAGGGAGCAACTGAATATTCAAATAGGAGAAATCACAGCTAAGTTTGGAAAAAAATTTTAAAAATAACAACATGCAGCATCAAGACTTAATAATGAAATTATTGCTATCACTTGGGGTTCTTTCAACAAATGTGTGAGCCCAGAGAGAATTTTGGGCTGTCAGGAAGGTAAAAGAGGATTGAAAAAGAAAGAAACCCAATGAAGTGCTGTGAGCTCTTAAAGGTCAAGAGATCTCTGGGTTAAGCACATGGATATGGAAGTCAAGAGAGAAAATAATGAAAAATAAAATGTTATGACTGAAGATCAATACAAGAAACAGTGAAGGGAAACAGCCTTCTTAATTATTAGAGAATATTCACCTCATAACTGAAGCTTGGCCACTGTGTTTGATTATTCAGGGGTGTTAATGATCTAAATGAATCAGTGGAAATGATGTGAACAACTTTGCTCTGAGTGTTAAAAAATGTTCAAAATTCTATGTATAAATTATTTTATGCGTAAACTGTTCTATTCCTTAGAGAGAAAAGGTGAAACCAACAGGTTGCAGACATCAGCTGGTGAAGGAAGAGAACCAAAATAACCCTGGAGAGAGCAGAAAGTCTCACAGAGATGTTTCAGATGGAACTGGGTGATTCTTGTAAGGCACTTCCAGCTCAGATACTTCTATTCTATTCTATTCTATTCTATTCTATTCTATTCTAGTCTATTCCTATTTCTATTTCTATTCCTATTCCTATTCATATTCTATTTTATTCTATTTTATTCCATTCCATTCCATTCCATTCCATTCCATCCATTCTAAATTGTGGATTTCCCATCCCTGGCAGTGCCCAAGGCCAGGTTGGACACTGGGGCTTGGAGCAGCCTGGGACAGTGGAATTGTCCCTGCTCATGGCCGGGGTGGCACTGAGTGATTTTTAAGGTCCCTCCCACCCCAAACCATTCCATGATTTTGTGATTCCATGAAATCAGGGTCCATACCCATGTCCAGGATGCCCATTTCAAATGCACCACTGCATATTTTTCACCCAAACCCATGTTTCCTTCATCAGACTCCCAGAAGTTTTTCTCTTCTAATAATTATTTCTATTCTAATAATTATTTCTGTTCTAATAATCATCCCTCTATCACTTGCTCAGCTCACAGAGCTCCCTCCCTGAACTGATGGAGCTGAGTAGATTCAGTAAAAGCAATTAGTGAGGTAAAAATTCAGTGGTTTCATTCAAACCCCAGCCCAGATTTGTCCAAACGCCCTCCCAGAGCTGAAACTCAGTGACCTGGGAATGAGAACACAGAAAATCCTTGCTGGGCTGGGCATATAAAATTCAATTTCTTTCCCAGAACATCATTTCTACAAAGTGGCTCCTCTCCATTAATCCCTTTTCTTTTAACTTATCCTGCAAAACAGTCTGACTTTAAGGCAAGAATAAACCAGATTTTTTCTACTTCACAGATCTGTGTTTTCCTACTCTCACAAACAGAATAAACACCATGGTAAAAAAAAGGATTCTTGATATTTTGGGTGAAGAATTTGTGCGTTTTTTCACTCCTACTGCATGACTGCCAGGCAGGATTCTCTGAGTATTTCTTTTATTAACTTATACTGCAAAACAGTTTGACTTTAAGGCAAGAATAAACCAGATTTTTCTATTTCTCAGATTTGTATTTTCATACTCTCACAAACAGAATAAACACCATGATAAAAAAAAGGATTCTTGATACTTTGGGTAAAGAATTTGTGCGTTTGTTCTCTCCTATTTCACGACTGCCAAGGAGGATTCTCTGAGCATTTCTCTGAAATTCTGGTTCATTTTATGGAAGCCACGATTGTCCATCCCTAGGGGAGCAGCTCTGAACTCCATCTTTGCTTCCCAGCCCATCTTTGATCTCTTTTGACAGAAAACAGCCACAGAATTCTGTGTTTGCTCAGTGCAGCGGGAAAAAAAGATCACCACGAATTTTTTTCCCCCACAGCTTCACCTCTGATGCCTTTGTTTTCTCTGAGGTAAAAGCTGCTCCTTTATCTCCCATTTGCAAATTTTGACAGCAGCAAAACATGACATTGCTGTGTTGCAGGAGCAGGCTGTAAATGAATATTCCTCAAGCTGCCCAGTGCTGCTTTAGGAATGGGGCATCTCAGCTGTCACTGCACCAAAAAATGTGGAAAGAAGCATTAAAATAAATAATAAAAAGTCACTAATAATAATAAGAATAAAAATAATAAATAGTAAATAATGATAACTAATAATTAATAGAAAAATAAACAATAAATAATAAAATAAATAA
Organism: Eopsaltria australis; assembly: GCA_034509425.1. Classification (NCBI taxonomy): domain Eukaryota; kingdom Metazoa; phylum Chordata; class Aves; order Passeriformes; family Petroicidae; genus Eopsaltria; species Eopsaltria australis. The sequence continues at coordinate 222,067 of JAVTVJ010000992.1, forward strand.
AAATAAGCATTAAAATAAATAAAATTAATAAAATTAATAAAAAAATAAATAAAACAAATAAATAAAATAAATAAATAAAATAAATAAAATAAATAAAATTAAAATAAAATAAAATAAATAATAAAATTAAATAAATAAATAAATAAAAGAAAACAAATAAATAAATATTAAAAAAATAAATAAAATAAAATAATAAATAAAATAAAAATAAATAAATATAAAATAAATAAAATAATAAAATAAATAAATAAATAAATAAATACATGAAATAAATAAATAAATAAATAAAGATAAATAAATAAATTAAATAAATAAATAAAATAAATTAAATAAATAAAATAAAATAAAATAAATAAAATAAAATAAAAAATAAATACATAAAATAAATAAATAAAATAAAATAAAATAAAATAAAATAAATAAAATAAATAAACTTTTGGCACAGTCAGTGAATTTTGTATGCTTGGGTGCAGAACCAAATTTCGGCTCTGGTGTAGGGGATGGAAAATGGAAAAGGGCATTTTTAGAGCACTGCACTCGTGGCCACCTGCTTCCACCTCCTCTCCTGTCCACCCTGTGCCTGTCTGGAGCTCCTGCATTCAGGATAAGGGATAAGGGATAAGGCCACGTGTGATCAGCTGTCCCCGTGTCCCTGCTGGGCTGTTCTACCCTGGAAACTCAGACAACAAAAATCCAGTCTGGATAACCCTCCAGTGCCCATCCCCCAGGCACTCGGCACGTTTGTGTCCCTTTTTGGGGGTTGTTTTGGTTGTTTCTGCTCTGCTCTGTGAAGCCACACGTGCTCTGCTGTTCCTCTGGTGGGATCTGCAGAGCAGCTGGGTCCCACAGAGCCCAGGGCTTGCTGAGAGAGCTTGGGAGGGTCTTAGCTTGGCCCTGGTGAGCACAAGGTTATGGATTTGGGAGAGATGAATCCCAGAATCCCAGGATCCCTGAATCCCAGAATGGTTTGGGCTGGGGGGGACCTTAAAGCTCAACCAGTGCCACCCCATCCATGGACAGGGACACCTCCCACTGTCCCAGGCTGCTCCCAGCCCCAGTGTCCAACCTGGACATCCTTGGGCACTGCCAGGGATCCAGGGGCAGCCACAGCAAATCTGGGAATTCCAGCCCAGACCCTCCCCACCCTCCCAGGGAGGAATTTTTTCCTAATATCTGATCTAAACCTATAATTTTTCACTTTGAAGCCATTCCTTGTGTCCTATCCCTGCAGCCCTTGGGAATTGTCTCTCTCCATGGTTCCTGGGGCTCCCTCAGGCCCTGCAAGGCCACCCTGAGCTCAGCCCAAAGCTTCTCCTCTCCAGGCTGAACAATGCCAGCTGTGCCAGCCTTTCCTCCCTGCATGGGAATATCTTAAAAATCATCCTGGGCCACCCCTGCCAAGGGCTGGGACACCTCCCACTGTCCCAGGCTGCTCCAACCTGGCCTTGGGCACTGCCAGGGATCCAGGGGCAGCCACAGCAAATCTGGGAATTCCAGCCCAGCCCCTCCCCACCCTCACAGCCAACAATTCCTGACCAATATCCCATCTAACCCTATCTTTTGTCAGTTTAAAACCATTTTCCCTTGTCCTGTCACTCCATGCCCTCATGAAAAGTCCCTCTCCAGGCACTGGGAGGGGCTCTGAGGTCTCCTGGAACCTCCTCTCCTCCAGGCTGAACAGGACACAGGACACCACAACTTCCATCCCTTAAATCTGAACAAGGCTGACACCAAATTCTAAGCCAAAAAAGAGGAGTGGGGCTCACACCGACGAGAAACCTGCAGAACACAGTTTCCTGATTTTAGGAATAATAATCCAGATAATCCTGGAAGGTGGAAATCCAGGATTGGCAAAAGGGGCTCACAAACACCTTGGTTTTCCCTGGTAATGGTAGAAAATCAACTGATTCTGCTGTCAGCCCATCCTGGAGTCCCAAACTCACACCAAGTGTCTGAATTTCCTCCCCGTTTGGGCACTTTGTTCCATTTGCTGCCTGTGTGCAGAATCCTGGCAGTGCTGCAGAGGGAAAATTGTCTCCATTATCATTCCTATCATTCCCAAACTCAGCCTTTCACTGACATTCCCCCGAATTTTCCTTTAAGTGATGTTTCCAAAGTTTTCTTAGAGAAGAAACTCCACACGGAACCAGGCAGGAAAGGAAAAGAATAGATTTTTACAGTCTGAGACTCCCTGCTTTTGTATATTTTACTGTTAATTACCAATGAAAAGAGATGTTTTAATGGGTCGCCAGCAATTTGCCCTCTTTGCCACTTTTGTACATCAAAATTTGTAATTATCATTTGTAAGTTATCATTTATAAAATTATGATTTCTACATTTCTCAAGTTTAAAGGAACCTTAACAACCAGTGGTGACAGGATCATATTAAGCCATTTCCCTTCAGTAAAATATTTTTAAATGAATGAAAACTAAAATACCTTTCAATGTTGGTATTTTGCCCATGGACCACTGGAAAAAAAATCTTTATAAATTCAGGTAAAAAAGATCTTGCCAGGTGCAAAATTTTTCTTCTTTAAATAGGAATTTTCTGCATGTAGGGAAGGTGTAGGGAAAGGGATTTGCTTCTTGGCTGAGGGAAACAGAGCCCTGAAAGCTTCAAGTGGAGTGGAGAAAAGCTGACCTAATGTATTCCACATCCCTCCTGCAGCCTCCATCAGGTTGTAACTCAGCATTTAAGAATTATCCAGTTGTTAGCAGAAAATTGGGATGGCTCAAGGAACTTCCACATTTCTTTCCCTGCTCTGGGGAGTGTTAATAAACTGCTTTTAGCACTCCTCGCCTCCCTGAGTGAATCAGCAAAATTTGGGATGCTCTGGATGTGTTTTAAAGGTTTCAAATCCCAGGAAAAGCATGAGAAACCAAGAAGAGACACCCAGAGTCTGACTGCAAACACATAGGGAAGGGCAGCATTGATTAATTCCTCATCCTGCTCAACCTGCAGTGCAAATATCTTTTATTTTGCTCGTTTTCTTGCTCGGAGCAGCTGCCAGGACAGGAGATGGATGGGTTGGGAAGTGTGGCTGCCCTGCTGCAAGCCTTGAAGTGGGAAAAAAAGATTTCTGCAAAAATAATTGGTACAGGGAGACAGAGCAGCAACGCAGGTGTTTTGATTGTAACATCTTTTAAGGCCTCAAGGTCTTGGTTGATCACGTTGATCCCAGCTTGTTGCTGGCATTCCATGGTTTTCCCTTCAAAGACCGTGCTGGGATCAAAAATCCTGGGGCAACTCTCACCCAATTCCTGAAATTCAGCCCCAATTTCAGCCTCATCAACCCTGGAGGGGGCACTTGGTGGCTTCACCTCACAAATCCCTGCCATCCTTGTCACAAACCCCTGCCAGCCTTGTCCCCTCACCATCTCAGTGCCAAAATTCAGAGCTGCTTGATTTTACATCATTTGAGGCCTTAAGGTCCTGCTTGATCGTGTTGATCCCAGCTTGTTGTTGGCATTCCATGGTTTTCCCTTCAAATTTCATACTGGGATCAATAATCCTGGAGCAAGTCTCAGCACTCAGTCCCTGAAATTCAGCCCCAATTTCAGCCTCATCAACCCTGGAGGGGGCACTTGGTGGCTTCACCTCACAAATCCCTGCCATCCTTGTCACAAACCCCTGCCAGCCTTGTCCCCTCACCATCTCAGTGCCAAAATTCAGAGCTGCTTGATTTTACATCATTTGAGGCCTTAAGGTCCTGCTTGATCGTGTTGATCCCAGCTTGTTGTTGGCATTCCATGGTTTTCCCTTCAAATTCTGCTGGGATCAAAAATCCTGGGGCAACTCTCACCCAATCCTGAAATCCAGCCCCAATTTCAGCCTCATCAACCCTGGAGTGGGGCATCACCTCACAAACCCCTGCCAGCCTCGTCCCCTCACCATCCCAGTGCTGCTTGATTGCTACATCATTTGAGGCCTTAAGGTTCTGCTTGATCACGTTGATCCCAGCTTGTTGTTGGCATTCCATGGTTTTCCCTTCAAAGACCTTGCTGGGATCAATAATCCTGGAGCAACTCTCAGCACTCAGTCCCTGAAATCCAGCCCCAATTTCAGCCTCTTCAACACTGAAGAGGGCACTTGGTGGCATCACCTCACAAACCCCTGCCAGCCTCGTCCCCTCACCGTGCCAAGTCCAAAATTCAGAGCTGCTGAGCCCTGAGCAGCTTCATGAGGCCGGGAGAGAGAGGAGAGAGGAGAGAGGAGAGAGGAGAGAGAAGAGAGGAGAGAGGAGAGAGGAGAGAGGAGAGAGGAGAGAGGAGAGAGGAGAGAGGAGAGAGGAGAGAGGAGAGAGGAGAGAGGAGAGAGGAGAGAGGAGAGAGGAGAGGGCCTAATTCCTCACAGGCCTGCAGGGATTGACCTCACCCCGAGTGCTGGAGGTGTTTTGGGTGCCACGGAAGGAGAAAGATCTAGAAGCTCTTAGAGAGGGTCCAAAGGAGGGATACGAAGGTGGTGAAGGGTCTGGAAGGGCCAAACGAGGAGAGGGCACTTGGAATGTGCAGCTGGAGCAGAGGAAGCTGAGGGGAAACTCCTCAGGGGCTGCAGCTCCTCCCGAGGGCCAGCTCCGATCTCTGCTGTGGGACAGGGACAGAGCCAGGGAGCGGCTGGAGCTGGGCCAGGAGGGATTTAGGGTGGATTTTAGGGCAAGGTTCTTCCCCCAGAGGGTGCAGGGCACTGCCCAGGCTCCCCAGGGAATGGGCACGGCCCCGAGGCTGCCAGAGCTCCAGGAGCCTTTGGAAACCTCTCCCAGGGATGCCCAGGCTGGGATTGTTCCCAGTATTTGGTTTCTTTGGAAATATCCACACATAATAATCATGTCACCTCTTATTCTGTTTTTTGATAGACAGATCACAGAATCCTGGAATATTTTGGGATGGAAGGGCCTTTAAAAATCACCTCATTCCACCCCTGCCATGGGCAGGGACATTTTCCCTATCCCAGGTTGCTCCAAACCCCATCCAACCTGGCCCTGGGCACTTCCAGGGGCAGCCAAAGCTTCTCTGGGCACTTCCCTCCCCATATTCCCAAGTTTTATTACCTTTAAAATTCCTAAGAAGCCCAAACTTCTGGAATCATGTGATAATTCAAGTATTTCCCCTTGTCTTTTAGAAAACTAAATTATCTACAGTCTGTGTTTGAAGCTGTGCCTTGTTCTACCTGAAACATGAGGAAGCCCAGGGCAAACTTTAAAAAATTAAAATTTAATCATTTAAGGTTGTTTATGCTTTATAAATATTGGGGTTTTTTAATATCAGAGTGATTTCTCTTTGTTTTAAGAAAAGCAGGGGAGTTGTTGCCATTGCCAAGCCAGCAGGTAGGAAAATATCTTACTACTAATTCAGGATCCCAGAAAAACTGCACAAAAACTCTTGGATTTCACAGAATTATTGGGGCTGGAAGAGACTCTAAAGATTGTCCAGTCCCACCACCAAAATCACCCTTAAATCATTTCCATCAGAATTATCTAATCTGCTTATCAGGAAAGAAAAAGGGAAAAAAAAAACTACTGGTTTTTAAAATATCAATATTTTTAAAAATTCTGACATAGGAATGAGCAAAGTATGAAATAATCATAGAGAAGAGTTTGAGAAAAATAAGAGTTTGTTTTCCAAGACACCAAGGGAGGGGTTTTTTTCCAAGATAAATTGTTTGGGGAGGAAGAAAAGAGAAGGAAGCTGAGATAATTCTTAAATTTCCAGCATTTGGAGCAGCCCAGGTGCTCCCAGGCACATCAACATCCCCTGAATTTAGAAGGAATCACAGAACCCAGAACCAAAACTGCAAAAAAAATTAAAAATCCTCAACAGAATTGGAGCATGAACCCAAAATTCCTCATGTTTTTAAAGGATCTGTGCTTTGAAAACAAAAACTGGTGGGACAAATCAATAAATCCAGCTGAGAAATCAATTGTGAAATACAAGTGGAAGCTCCATTGGTCCTGATCTTTGAAAGTTCAAAGAATTGACCCCAAGGAAACAAAAATTACTGAAATGAGAATATTTCTGGTACTGCCACTGCAATTGCAACACTGAGGTGACAAATTCACACACAAAGAGTGGGGTCAATATTTCTGTGGGTGTCATTATTTTCCTCCAAAAGTCACTTTTTAATGAGATTTTCTAAACCTAAGCCCTTTACCAAACTCTTCCTGCACTGAAGGGTTTTAGGTGTGGTTTTTTTGTCCAAACTTTGAATTCAACACTTGTTTAAAACACTAAAAATACTCTTCAATTTCCCAATTAGCTGATGTTTTGTTGATTGTTTTTCCATTCATGCAGCTGAGCTGTGCCAGCCAGGCCACCACAAGATCTCTGCAGGCTCAGCAATGATGACAAAACAAAAGAAATTAAACAGCTACTGGGCTAAAGATAAAAACCTGTTTAAAACTACAAACCTGTTTAAGGCTAAAAACCTGCTTAAAGCTAAAAACCTGTTTAAAGCTTCATGGACTCCAGGGAATAAAAACCGTTATTTAATTCTGGGCTGTCCTGATCTTTGCAAGTTCAAAGAATTGTCCCTGAGGAAACAAAAATTACTGAAATGAGAGTATTTTTGGTACTGCCATAGTAATTGCAGGACTGAGGTGACAACTTCACACACAAAGGGTGGGGTCAATATTTCTGTGGGTGACATTATTTTCCTCCAAAAGTCACTTTTTAATGAGATTTTTCTAAACCCAAGCCCTTCACCAAACTCTTCCTGCACTGAAGGGTTTTAGGTGTGGGCTTTTTGTCCAAACTTTGAATTTAACACTTGTTTAAAACACTAAAAATACTCTTCAATTTCCCAATTAAAACTGAAGAATTTTAATTGAAGAATTGAAGATGTTTTGTTAATTGTTTTTCCATTCATGCAGCTGAGCTGTGACAACCAGGCCACCACGAGATCTCTATGACCTCAACGATGATGACAAGGTAAAAGAAATTAAACAGCCACTGGGCTAAAGATAAAAACCTGTTTAAAGCTAAAAACCTGTTTAAAGCTTCATGGACTCCAGGGAATAAAAGGCATTATTTAATTTAGGGTTATTTCACTTATTCCCTTCAATACAGCACCCCAAAATCCTCAATCACAATTTTGACTTCCTGCTGCCCTTCCATTTGAGCTTCAAACTGGATGAACGTGAATTTATTGATTCATGGAATGCTTTAGGTTGATATTTGTCACATTTCAGCCTGGGATTAGGGTTTTTTTTTTTTTACTTTTTTGCTATGTTTTAATCCCAAAAATACCTTGCAGGAGGTGAGGATGGAGGGGCTGGTGAGCAGTGAGCACAGCAGTCATCTCATCATGGTCTGAGGGGTGGATGTATTCATAAATGCTGTTCCCAGTGAGCTCCACCTGGAAAAAAAAAAAAAAAACATGGAATAAAATCATCTGGATCATTTTCTGCCCTCAAACACCCTGCACCCCGATTTTAAACCATGGATCAAAAGCATCTTCCAAATCTCAGCCGTTCATCCCAATTAATTCTTTCCTCAGCAGTGATTGATATTGGAGGGGTTTTGTGGGTGTTGAATCAGAGACAGGAGAGCTCCTGTTGGAGCTGGAAATGAGGTGATAAATTAGAGCAGCTGTAGAAATGTTAAATTGCCAGAAAAATTATGAGTGATATAAATGCCTCTCAAGAAGAGAAATATTAAAATAAAAATGATCTTTCTCCAGAAAATCTCACCTGCACCCAGCTGAGCCCTCAGAGCCAAACCCCTCACACAATTCTGTGGTGTTTTCCCATCACCAGCAGGGCCAGGGCTCTGAGAGAACCCAAAAATCAGATTCCCTGAGAGAACTCAAAAATCAGATTGTCTGAGAGATCCCAAAAATCAGATTCCCTGAGAGACCCCAAAAATCAGATTTCCATGGAATTTCACTGCTCTGAGCAAACACAAACAGTAAAGATCTGCCCTAAAAATCCCTGTATTCCCTCTCCTTTACCTGCACAGGATGTGCTCCTGCTTTTCCCACTCTCAACAGTGGCACAAAACAAAAAGCAGGAATAGATTGAAGGGGGAAACATCTGAATTCCTTTATTTATCTGAATTCCTTTATTTATTTATTTATTTATTCATTTGAATTCCTTTATTTATCTGAATTCCCTTATTTATTTATTTATCTGAATTCCCTTATTTATTTATTAATCTGAATTCCCTTATTTATTTATTAATCTGAATTCCTTTATCTGAATTCCTTTATTTATTTATTCATCTGAATTCCTTTATCTGAATTCTTTTATTTATTTATTTATTCATCTGAATTCCTTTATTTACCTGAATTCCTTTATTTATTTCTTTATTTATTCATCTGAATTTCTTTATTTATCTGAATTCTTTTATTTATTTATTTATTCATCTGAATTTCTTTCTTTATCTGAATTCCTTTATTTATTTCTTTATTCATCTGAATTCCTTTCTTTATCTCCTCAAAGCCTGGGAACCCAAAGGAGATGCTGTTGCTTTGAGGTTTTTATCAATTCATTTCCTCTACCACATAAAATTTCGTACAAAACACACAAAAAGAGACCAAAATCCGAAATAATTTTCCTTATTCCTACCCTAAATTTCCTTATCAATGCAGGATGAGGCAAAGGAATCTGCAGAGGAGGAGGAATTTATCTGGGATAATTTGCTTTTGAAGTAGAAATGAATCCAAATCGGTCGCTCGTGGCTTTAAATTTGTAAAAAAACCTCCAACGATATTAGAATTATTTTTAAATTACATTTAAAATTAAAATGATTTTTAGATTTTTCAAGAAGAGGAGGCTGTTGCCGTGTTTGGGGTGAGGGTGAGGCTGCCCTGGGATTGTTGTGGGTGCCCTGATGGCCTCGGGCCCCCCAGATCAGAGGCAGCTGAGAGGTGCAGTAATTGAAGCTTTTCTTGTGAGCCAATCCTGCTCCTTTGCTGGGATTGCCTGAGTTGCCTTTTCTTTGGGATAAATGAAGTTGTCTGACCCCACAAAGCAATCTTCTTTTTTTTTTTTGGTTTTTTTTTCCCCTGAAAATGTTCCATTTTCTGCATTATTCATGGAATGTTCCTTCCCAGGGCTGTGCAAACTCGTTTTGTTGGGTTTTTTTTTTTTTCCTTCCCTGACCATCAATTCCCTCACTGATCCTTTCCAGCAGCTCCTCCTTGCAAACACAAAAATGTCAGCAGGGATTGGATGTTCTGATCAGGCTGGAAATTCAGTGAGTGGGGAAAAAGAAGTGGAAAACAAAAGGGGGAAATAAGGAAAGGAGAGATGGAGAAGAGAATGAAAGAAAAAGAGAGAGAGAGAGAAATAAAGAGAGAAAAAGAGAAAGAAAAAGGGAGACAGAGAGAGAGAGAAGGTTTATATCTAAAATTCAAGCCTAAAATTCTTTGTCCAACTCCCAGCCAGTTTTTCTCGTGATATACCCAGAAAAGATTGGAATTCTGGAGTTTGCATTTACACCCCCAGGAAAATCAACTGGAGGTGGAGGTGCAACACTGACCCCAAAATTGACCCCAAAATTGGGTTTAAAATTGACTTTAAACCATAAAACTCCAGCAAGGAGCTGGGGGCTGAGCAAGAGTCAGACACCCAAAATCTGGATCCATCATTTGCAATCTCACCCCTCACCAGGCAGGGCAGGGTCAGCCTCTTTTAAAATGAATGAAACCCTGAAAACTTTGGGATAAAATTATAAATTCTATGGTTTATATCTAAAATCCAAGCCTAAAATTCTTTGTCCAACTCCCAGCCAGTTTTTCTCATGATATACCCAGAAAAGATTGGAATTCTGGAGTTTGCATTTGCAACCCCAGGAAAATCAACAGGAGGTGGAGGTGCAACACTGACCCCAAAATTGACCCCAAAATTGACCCCAAAATTGGGTTTAAAATTGGGTTTAAAATTGGGTTTAAAATTGACTTTAAACCATAAAACCCCCAGCAAGGAGATGGGGGCTGAGCAAGAGTCAGACACCCAAAATCTGGATCCATCATTTGCAATCTCACCCCTCACCAGGCAGGGCAGGGTCAGCCTCTTTTAAAATGAATGAAACCCTGAAAACTTTGGGATAAAATTATAAATTCTATGGTTTATATCTAAAATCCAAGCCTAAAATTCTTTGTCCAACTCCCAGCCAGTTTTTCTCATGATATACCCAGAAAAGATTGGAATTCTGGAGTTTGCATTTGCAACCCCAGGAAAATCAACAGGAGGTGGAGGTGCAACAGTGACCCCAAAATTGACCCCAAAATTGGGCTTAAAATTGGGTTTAAAATTGGGTTTAAAATTGACTTTAAACCATAAAACCCCCAGCAAGGAGATGGGGGCTGAGCAAGAGTCAAACACCCAAAATCTGGATCCATCATTTGCAATCTCACCCCTCACCAGGCAGGGCACGTTCAGCCTCTTTTAAAATGAATGAAACCCTGAAAACTTTGATAAAAATATAAATTCTATGGTTCAATTCATAGAGCTAAACCAGGATATTAAAGCAGCCTCCTTGATGCAGTTTTTAATAGCTGTAAATACCAAATATCAGCATTTATGTGTTTAGGGTTTCTGTGGAGCTCAGATTTTTTTTTCCAGCCATGGAATAATTCAGAATAAACACCCAGGACTGAGGAGATGGATTCCAGAGCAAATAATTCCATATTTTGGCTCTCATGGACTCATTTGAGGAAAGCAAAATCAACTCCTGGAGAAGTTCAGATGTTTGTGGTGAAATAATTCAAGATTTCTCATGAGTCAAAGATAAGCCTGGCTCCTCATGGATCCAGAAAATTGCTGGGATCAGCTCCAGACCTTCTAATTCAATAAAAATTTGTCTTTAGAACTGACTTTAAAAATTGACTTTAAATCATAAAACCCCCACCAAGGAGATGGGGGCTGAGCAAGAGTCAAACACCCAAAATCTGGATCCATCATTTGCAATCTCACCCCTCACCAGGAAGGGCACGTTCAGCCTCTTTTAAAATGAATGAAACCCTGAAAACTTTGTGGAAAAATTATAAATTCTATGGTTTATATCTAAAATTCAAGCCTAAAATTCTTTGTCCAACTCCCAGCCAGTTTTTCTCGTGATATACCCAGACAAGATTGGAATTCTGGAGTTTGCATTTGCACCCCCAGGAGAATCAACAGGAGGTGGAGGTGCAAGAGTGACCCCAAAATTGACCCCAAAATTGGGTTTAAAACTGGGTTTAAAATTGGGTTTAAAATTGACTTTAAACCATAAAACTCCAGCAAGGAGATGGGGGCTGAGCAAGAGTCAGACACCCAAAATCTGGATCCATCACTTGCAATCTCACCCCTCACCAGGCAGGGCAGGGTCAGCCTCTTTTAAAATGAATGAAACCCTGAAAACTTTGATAAAAATATAAATTATGTGGTTTTTACCTAAAATCCAAGCCTAAAATTCTTTGTCCAACTCCCAGCCAGTTTTTCTCGTGATATACCCAGACAAGATTGGAATTCTGGAGTTTGCATTTGCACCCCCAGGAAAATCAACAGGAGGTGGAGGTGCAACACTGACCCCAAAATTGACCCCAAAATTGACCCCAAACTTGGGTTTAAAATTGACTTTAAACCATAAAACCCCCATCAGGGAGATGGGGGCTGAGCAAGAGTCAGACACCCAAAATCTGGATCCATCATTTGCAATCTCACCCCTCACCAGGCAGGGCACGTTCAGCCTCTTTTAAAATGAATGAAACCCTGAAAACTTTGGGATAAAATTCTAAATTCTATGATTTATATCTAGAACTCAAGCCTAGAATTCTTTGTCCAACTCCCATCCAGTTTTTCTCATGATATACCCAGAATAGAGATTTATTCTGATGTTCCAGACTTCCAAATTAAATTAAAATTTGTCTTTCCCTATTGTTTCACAAGAGGATTTTCCTCTCTTTTTTTATTTCTTTGATGGGGAAAAAATATTTGGGGAATTTGGAGCTTTTTTTTTATCCATGGTAAAAATAAAAATGCAAGAAATTGGCAGTGCCAACCAGTCCAGGTCAGTTCATCCCTGGGCTGAGGAGGAGGAGGGATCCCACAGCAGGATTTCCAAATTTTCCTGCTCCACCTGGGAGCAAATCAAACTCCAAAGCCACAAATTAATTGGCAGGGCCACAAAGGGAGGTGTGGATTTTCATAAACTCAGTTCCTGGGACAAAGCCTTGCTTAAAAACCATCCTTAATGCTGGTTTTAAATTTATAACTGGTTTAAGCAGCCTGGCTTTTCCTCCAGCTTGAATTTCTCCCTAAATTCTGAATTCAGCACCGAGCTGAAGATAAAAGCTGCTGTAGTTGGCCTCCACAAATTGCCTGCAAAAATATTTTTAAATGGCCTTTTAATTTAGTTTCAACATCTATTTTTTAAACAAATGGCCCTGGAGCTGGAAATGGATGTGTGGGCTGGTTAACTGTCAAATTATTTTCATTCAAAGGCCTTTCTGTGCCCACCCTAAAGGGTTTTCTGCAATGGATTCAAAGTCTGGGGAGTGGGAGCAGCCCAATTTTTGCTTAAAGTAAAAATTATCCCTTCAAAAACAGAATATTGAGGCAGAGGTGATAAATCAGGATGAGTAAAGGAATCTCTCTCTTGTTTAATGGGGTCTTATTTATAAATAAACATCCGTTTTCTGTGAAATTCTGTGGTTTGAGAGTTCCTTTAAATTTCAAATCCCACAATTTCAATCTCATTTATAAATAAACCCATTTTCACTGTGAAATTTTGCGATTTGAGGGTCCCCTAAATTTCAAATCCCATAACTTTCAATCTCATTTATAAGTAAACCCCTTTTCACTGTGAAATTCCGTGTTTTGAGAATCTCTTAAATTTCAAATCCCACAATTTTCAGGCTGATTTATAAATAAACCCCTTTTCACTGTGGATTTTTGTGTTTTGAGAGTCCCTTAAATTTCAAATCTCAGAGTCCCTTGAATTTCAAATTCCACAACTTTCAAGTACATTTATAAATGAACCCCCATGCACTGTGAAATTCTGTGATTTGAGGGTCCCCTAAATTTCAAATCCTACACCCTTCAATCTCATTTATAAATCAACCCCCATGGACTGTGAAATTTTGTGTTCTGAGAGTCCCTTAAATTTCAAATTCTACAACTTTCAATCTCACCTATAAATAAACCCCCATTTTCTGTGAAATTCTGTGTTTTGAGAGTTCCTTGAATTTCAAATCCCACAATTTTCAAGTTCATTTATAAATGAACCCCCATGCACTGTGAAATTTTGTGTTTTGAGAGTTCCTTGAATTCCAAATTCCACAATTTTCAATCTCATTTATAAATAAACCTGTTTTCACTGTGAAATTTTGTGTTTTGAGGGTCCTTTACATTTCAAACCCTACAAGTTTCAAGCTCACCTATAAATAAACCCCCATTTTCTGTGAAATTCTGTTTTTTGAGAGTTCCGTGAATTTCAAATTCCACAACATTCAAGTTAATTTATAAATAAACCCCCATGGACTGTGAAATTTTGTGTTTTGAGAGTCTCTTAAATTTCAAATCCCACAATTTTCAGGCTGATTTATAAATAAACCCCTTTTCACTGTGGATTTTTGTGTTTTGAGAGTCCCTTAAATTTCAAATCCCAGAGTCCCTTGAATTTCAAATTCCACAACTTTCGATCTCATTTATAAATTAACCCATTTTCACTGTGAAATTTTGTATTTTGAGGGTCCCTTAAATTTCAAATCCCACAACTTCCAATCTCATTTATAAATAAACCCCCATTTTCTGTGAAATTCTGTGTTTTGAGAGTCCCATAAATTTCCAATCCCACAACGTTCAAGTTCATTTATAAATGAACCCCCATTTTCTGCGAAATTTTGTGATTTGAGGGTCCCCTAAATTTCAAATCCCACAACTTTCAATCTCATTTATAAATAAACCCATTTTCACTGTGAAATTTTGTATTTTGAGGGTCCCTTAAATTTCAAATCCCAGAAGTTTCAATCTCACTTATAAATCAACCCCCATGTCCTGTCAAATTTCATGTTTTGAGAGTTCCTTAATTTTCAAATCCCACAACCTTCAAGCTCATTTATAAATAAACCCCCATTTTCTGTGAAATTCTGTGTTTTGAGAATCTCTTAAATTTCAAATCCCACAATTTTCAGGCTGATTTATAAATGAACCCCTATTTTCTGTGAAATTTTGTGATTTGAGGATCCCCTAAATTTCAAATCCCACAATTGCAATCTCATTTATAAATAAACTCCTTTTCACTGTGAAATTCTGTGTTTTGAGACTCCCTTAAATTTCAAATCTCAGGGTCCCTTGAATTTCAAATCTCACAACTTTCAATCTCATTTATAAATAAACTCCCATGTCCTGTCAAATTTCATGTTTTGAGAGTCCCTCAAATTTCAAATTCCAGAAGTTTCAATCTCATTTATAAATAAACTCCTTTTCACTGTCAAATTTTGTTTTGAGGGTCCTTTAAATTTCAAATCCCACAATTTCAAGCTCATTTGTAAATAAACCCCTTTTCACTGTAAAATTCCCTGTTTTGAAAATCCCTTACATTTCAAACCCCACAATTTCAAGCTCATCTCTTCCCAAACTTCTGCTGGAGTGCAAAGTTTGGGATTTTGCTGATTAAAACGCCTTCAAAAAGCAATTTGATTCAAAAATCTGATTTTCCTCAGCACCTCCAGCACTGAGAATTTGTAGATATTTCCATGCACGTGGAATTCAGTCAGGAGGGATCAATAGGATTTAAAGACCTCAGACCCCTCTGTGTCCCCTTGATCCCATAATTCATTAATTACCCCTAATAATAATAATAATAATAATAATAGTACCAAGACCTACAAGATCTGGTGGCTTGATATTCCCTCCAAAAGAACAATTTAGGGGAGAAAACCTGAAAAATCAGGGTGCAAAAACCACAAGGACAGGGAATTTCTGCTCCAGGATGGATGGATGGGAACCCTCAGTGTTTTGGGATGATGGCATTGATTAAATGGATGGATTTTATCAGCCTGGATTCTTGCAAATATTCAGAATGAGAGAAACTCAGGTTGAAAAATGAGTAGAAAATAAGGCCATTCTGGAGGGGAGTTTATTTCCAAGCAAAGCAATATTTAAAGGAATTTAAAACCTGAATTAAATGGAATTAAATAAACCATAACAGAGTGAAGTGAACAAACTGAACTGAGAAGGTTTCCTGCTCATATTTTTTAAATTAACAGTAAAACAAAGTATCTCTGGTGGTTGTTTAGTCCCAAAATTACTTTTTCTAAAGATCTTAGAGAAAATAGGGGTTTAGAAATTATATTTATGAGTTTATATCTTTGTTTTCTCTACCTCTTGAGCTCTGTTTTCTCTCACAGCCCCTAATTCTAATATCACTGTTAAAAACACACACCCAAAGAAATTCACTTTTTTTTTTCAATTAAAAGTATTGATTACTACGAAAACTTAAGTATTTAAATAATCCCCACCACTAAATCCCCCTCTCTGTTTATGGAAACAGCCACAGGATAAATTAACCAGGTATTTTCTGGATATTCTCCTTCATCTCCTCATTCTTCTCCCCTCTGCTATTTAGTCTTTATTTCCATTAATTAATTAATTAATTTATAAAATGTTGATACCCAACTGAACACTTCCAAGTCTCATCCAGAGCCTGCTGAAATCACTGAGGAAAATTTTTAATTATTTAATTAATTGATTTTTTTGGCCAACTTTAGGTCAGGTGCTACCAGGATAAATTAACCAGGTCTTTTTCAGAATATTCTCCTTCCTCTCCCCTTCATCTCATTCTTCTCCCCTCTTCTAATTGATCTTTATTTCCTTTTATTTAATTATTTATAAATGTCTGATACCCAACTCAACACTTCAGTTTCCTGAAAGTCTCATCCAGGGCCTGCTGAAATTAATGAGGAATTTTTTAGTTAATAATTAATTTTTTTGGCCAAATTTAGGCCAGGTGCTACCAGGATAAATTAACCAGGTTTTTCTCAGGATATTCTCCTCTCTCTCCCCTTCATCTCATTCTTCTCCCCTCTTCTATTTAATCTTTATTTCCCTTTATTTATTTAGTTGTAAATGTTTGATACCCAACTCAACACTTCCATTTCTTCTAAGTTTCATCCAGGGTCTGCTGAAATTAATGAGGAATTTTTAAATTAATTAATTTAATTTTTTGTACAAACTTTATGTCAGGTGCTACCAGGATAAATTAACCAGTTTTTTTTTCAGAATATTCCTCTTCCTCTCCCCTTTTTCCATTCTTCTCCCCTCTTCTATTTAATCTTTATTTCCCTTTATTTATTTATTTATAAATATCTGATACACAACTGAACACTTCAGTTTCCTGAAAGTCTCATCCAGGTTCTGCTGAAATTAATGAGGAATTTTAAAATTAATTAATTAATTGATTTTTCTGGCCAACTTTAGGTCAGGTGCTACCAGGATAAATTAACCAGGTTTTTTTCAGAATATTCCCCTCCCTCTCCCCTTCATCTCATTCTTCTCCCCTCTTCTAGTTAATCTTTATTTCCCTTTATTTATTTATTTATAAATATCTGATACCCAACTGAACTCTTCAGTTTCTTGCAAGTCTCATCCAGGTTCTGCTGAAATTAATGAGGAATTTTAAAATGTATTAATTAATTGATTTTTCTGGCCAACTTTAGGTCAGGTGCTACCAGGATAAATTAACCAGGTTTTTCTCAGAATATTTCCCTCCCTCTCCCCTTTTTCTATTCTTCTCCCCTCTGCTTTTTAATCTTTATTTCCCTTTATTTATTTATTTATTTATAAATGTCTGATACCCAACTCAACACTTCAGTTTCCTGAAAGTCTCATCCAGGCTCTGCTGAAATTAATGAGGAATTTTTAAATTAGTTAATTAATCAATTTTTTTGTACAAACTTCAGGTCAGGTGCTACCAGGATAAATTAACCAGGCTTTTTTCAGAATATTCTCCTTCCTCTCCCCTTCATCTCATTCTTCTCCCCTCTTCTAGTTAATCTTTATTTCCCTTTATTTATTTATTTGTAAATGTTTGATACCCAACTCAACACTTCAGTTTCTTCTAAGTTTCATCCAGCTCCTGCTGAAGCTAATGAGGGATTTTTAAATTAATTAATTTAATTTTTTGTACAAACTTTAGGTCAGGTGCTACCAGGATAAATTAACCAGGTTTTTTTTCAGAATATTCCCCTTCCTCTCCCCTTTTTCCATTCTTCTCCCCTCTTCTATTTATTTCCCTTTATTTATTTATTTATAAATATCTGATACCCAACTGAACACTTCAGCTTCTTGCAAGTCTCCTCCAGGCTCTGCTAAAATTAATGAGGAATTTTTTAATTAAGTAATTAATCAGTTTTTTTGGGCCAGCTTTAGGTCAGGTGCTATCAGGATAAATTAACCAGGTTTTTCTCAGAATATTCTCCTCCCTCTCACCTTTTTCTATTCTTCTCCCCTCTTCTAATTAATCTTTATTTCCCTTTATTTACTAATTTATTTATTAATGTCTGATGTTCAACTGAACACTTCAGTTTCTTCCAAGTCTCATCCAGGGCCTGCTGAAGTTAATGAGGAATTTTTTAATTAATTAATTAATTTTTTTGGCCAACTTTAGGCCAGGTGCTACCAGGATAAATTAACCAGTTTTTTTTCAGAATATTCCCCTCCCTCTCCCCTTTTTCTGTTCTTCTCCCCTCTTCTACTTAATTTTTATTTCCCTTTATTTATTTAGTTGTAAATGTTTGATACCCAACTCAGCACTTCCATTTCTTTTAAGTTTCATCCAGGTCCTGCTGAAGTTAATGAGGAATTTTTTTATTAATTAATTAATTTTTGGCAAATTTTAGGTCAGGTGCTCCCAAAGAATTTCAGTTACAAAGACAAGGAATAAATTCAGTAAATTCAATAAATTCAGACTCTTTGATAAATCCAATCCCTCAATAAATTCTTGCCCTTTTGCCTGTCCCGAGAAGGCAAAAAACAAAATTAGAAATGTCCATCTAAGAGAAAAAAAAAAAAAACCCCAAACCCAATAAAAGCCCCTCATAGTTCTGGTGCAGAACAGTAGTAAAGTGAGTTTTATGACTCCTATCACAACCATATAAAACGCTTTACTGCAAACACCACTGAGCTGGAAAAACTCAGCAAAAACTACCCTGAATTCCATGTGAACACTCATAAATCTGCCCCCCTTTTCCTTCTATTTTTTTTTTTTTATTTTTTTATTCTTTTTTTTTTTTCCTCTTCCTCCAGCACGTTTCACCATAAAACCCCTGCTCCACATCAGATTTCCTCTGCCTTTCATGGGCAGCCTCGATATCTGACACAATCTCAAAGCCCCAGCCTGGAATTCTGAGCTTTATTTCAGGCCCTGCCTCCAGCTGCAATTTGCAATATCTTATTATTTATGGCCCTTCTGAAAGGTAATGAGGAGTAAAATACAATGAACAAGAACTGATATAAAGGCAGGGCTGATGTGGTGGCAAGGAAAGGAAATTTGAGTATTTGACCAAAGCTGTTTTCAGGCAGAAAAAAAAAAAGAAAAGCTTCAAACAACATTGAAAAAAAATAAATAACTTTATATAAAGGGAAAGCACCGGTGTGAGGGTCCAAATTTGTGTTTAGCAGCTTTATTTTGTTTATTTTATTTATGTTTTTAGGTGTCAGAGCATACCTGGGACAGGCCAAGGTGCACGGATGCTGTTTCAGAGATGTACATGATTTTGCCATCGGACGCCACGACGAAAACGAAGCCATCCAAAGTCTGAAATAGAGAGAAATGCACGGGGTAAGAAGCAAGAAACCTGCTTAAAGCATTTACAATAAAAAAACATTATTTTAGGGGATGATTTTCAGTCTGACTTCACAGCAAAAGTCAATGAATAGAAATTTTTATTTGATTTTATCCTTTGAAATTCAGGGACGTTGTGAAATCCCCCTCATTCCCCTGCAGACTCAGCTTTGTTGCTCTGCTCTCAGGGAATATTTTGCTGTTGATTCAAGGTTTTTTTTAGTGCTCAGCCCAAATCCTGAGCTCTGGGCTGCTCGGGGCCTACGTGAGCCATTTTTTTATGGCATAATTGGCAGGCTCAGCTCACTGCTATTTGCAATATTATTTAACGAGCAACGTTTCAATTTGGCTGCATTTTCAAGAATATATTCCTGAGCAGAGCTCTCTCTGCTCTGGAACTAGGTGAATTCCAAAAGGAAAGCAGGAAAAAAAAATCAGAATTCAAAACTTTATCACACTTGAAGCGAGATATTTGTGCTTATTAAGTCTGTGAACCTCAACCAATGCAAAGCTGAGACCCAATCCTACAAATTCTTCTTTTGCTCATGTGAGTAAAAACTGAAGTTTGGTTTTGTCAGATATTATTCATATGAGAAAAAATAAATAATGTGGGAGAGCTCAGCCAAAACTGGCCATGATTTGGGCAAAATAAAACCTCTCAGTTTTGATTTTCTCAGTGCTAAATTTCAGGCATTTTTGCAAAAATCTCTGATATCAAAAAAGTCTCCATTATCTCTACCTTTGATCAACACGTGGCAGGTGAATATCAGTGAATATCACTGGAAAATATATTTGGAAGAGGAAAATAATTCTTACAGTTCATAGGTGAAGCAAGCACCTGTTTAAATCCATTGGAAGTCACTGAACTGGAAGAGAAGCAATAAAATCCTCTCTGCTTCGTGCACCTCCAGTGCCACCCCCAAGAAGAAAATATTCCAAATTATTCTCTGGCCTGCTAATGACTCTACAGGATGTGATTGAAACCAGATCACTCTTTGCCTTTTTTTTTTTAAAGTATATATTAAATTTTGTAGAAATATTATCATGGGAAATAAATTATTGCAGTTTTAGCCATAATTTTGCTTTAAATGCTGGTTTTTGCAATTCTTTTACCTCGTATCATTAATTAACTTGTGTCAAAGCTGCTGTTAAGAATTTTTGTCCCAAAATTCCATGTACAGGAAAGCTCATGGGAGCTGAAAATTCACGTGGAAAATTTCAGTCTAAGAACCCTTAAAGATAAATTTTAAAAAAAAAAGGTTTGTGGCAAATGTGGGTTTATTAAAAACCTCCAGCATTCGTCATTCAGAAATAACTGAGCTGTAAAATGAGAGTTACAGGTGGCCAGCGTTTAATTTGGTGTAAATTCAATTAATGCCAGACAAAACGGGGAACATTTAGCAGGGAGGAGGAGGAATAATGATTTATACAACTCTGTATTTAATATGTCCATTCAATTGTCATCTAGATTATTATACAGAACTCAATGAGCATTTCCAGGTGACTCTGAAAGAGCTCAGAGCTATTGAAATAAAATTCCCAAGGCTGGAAGTGCCTCCCAGGGAGATAATTTTGAGCCTGGCTATGATCAGTGCCTCCCAAAATCTCTTTTTTCCCCCCCTGCTCTTTGGTAGCAAATAAATAACCGAGCTCATCATTCCAAAGGTCGGAGCCGGCGGCCGCGGAGCCCGCACGGAGATTTTTTTTTGTCGATTTTTTATTCCCAGCCGAGGGAATCAGCGAAAACAGCGCCAGGAATTCACCTCCTGCAATAAACCCGCCCCTTAAATGATTACGGTTTAGGGTTTAAAATCTATAAAATCGGGGGAGAAACATGCGCTGCGTTAAGTTCACCTATTAAAATTTTTTTTTAAACTAAATTTTTTTAAATTAAAAAAAAATTTTAAATTAAAAATATTTTTAAAATTTTAAAAAAAATTTAATAAATTTAAACATGGAGTTAAAGCCCATTTTTCCCCCCTCCTACTGGCACCCTCGTCCCGGCTACAACTTCCCAAGCTCAGAATTCAGAGGAATTTGAAAGCAGATCACCGGGAGTGTGAACAGCGGGATTTTTAGGTGCTGAAGTCCCTGGGACATCCAATCCAAGTGTTCTCCCTCCCAGGTGTCCCCTCCCGAGTGGGGAACGCCTGTCCCCTGCCCCAGAGGGATCCTGGGGACATCCCCGAAAGTTTTGGGGTGGCTGATTAAATCTTCTTTTGTGCACTCGGCGCGCACAGAGGGGATGAGCCATATCAAAGGCAAAAAAACAATTCAAATATTGGGAATACAAGTGTTTGATGTCGCTGTTTTTCTGCCCTCCCAGCCCGGAGAGGCTCGGGAATGATGTGAAGGCTCCAGCCAGGCTCCTGCCTTGATGAGGAGGATAAGAAGGAGGAAGAGGAGGAGGATGAGGAGGGGGAGGAGGAGAAGAGGCAACACTTCAGCTCCGGGTTTTCCATGCGCAGCGTGTACGGGAGGAGGGAGGCGCGCACTACCTGTAGGAGGTGGGATCCGAGCTCCATGGCCACGTTATCCAAGGGCCCGATCCTGCTCGGCTGGCCCCAGGCATCGCCCAGACCTGCAAGGAAACAAGGATTTGGTCAGAGCAAGAAGCGGAGCCGGGTCCGTGCTGTCTCCCGGAGCGAGATTTGCCCTGCCCGTGCTTCCCGTTCTCCCGCGGGGTGCGGATCTGCAGGTGGGAAAGGCTGAGTCCCTCCTAACGCAGATTTTGGGAGGGAATTGTTCTTTTCCTGGAGCAGAGCATCCCCGCGGATGAGCTTTCCCCGTCCCCGGAGAGCCCGCAGGGACGCGGGGCCGCAGCCGCTCCCATCGCCCGCCGGGGCCGTCCCCTGTCCCTGTCCCTGACCCTGTGAGCGGCCACCCCCGAGGTGGCCAAGGAGGAGGATGAGGAGGTTCAAGAGGGTCGGAGCTCGATTGGGAGCCCCGAGTTCACCTGCGCACGGACGGGACCGACAGAACTTCGTCCCCCCGGCCCCATCGAGCCCTGGCCCCGCTGACCCCACACCCGACCCCACAGCCCTTGGTGGCAGTGGAAGGTTCTGACGGAGCCGGCTTGGGGCGAGGAGGGGCGGCCGGGCTGGGGTTTGTGTGTTGATTGGTTTGTTTGTTTGTTTTTCTCTTTCTACGTGAACAGAAGCCTTTCAGCAGCTCCCCGGTGGAGCCGGGACCGCCCCCGTGCCGGGTCAAGGGCTGGACACTCCCGTGGGCACCTGGTGGCAGAGGGGCAGTGCCCGCAAGGGATGGAGGGGAAGGGAAGAATGGACCGCATCCGTTTGGAGCCTCATTTTTGGAGAAATTACAACCCCGGGCTTCGGGGAGGCCGCGGAGCCCGGAGGGCCCTGGATGGAAGGCGGGGATTCGGTGCTGCCAGCCTGGAATTCCACAATCGCCCCGGTTCACCGATGCACCGCTACGAAACCGAGCCCCGCGTTTTCCCCCGGTGCCCTCTCGCCGCCCAGGTGCTCCCAAAAAAATCTCTTTTTCTCCGTGCTCCGGAACGGGAGGGAAAAACTGGCACAAATTCCTGCCCTGAGCTCCAGCTCCGTGATTCCCAACGCCCCTCACGGATCCGTTTGTGCTTTGAGCACTTAAAGCTGGTCTGGGAATGATTGGGAATGATGGGGGGATTTCTCTCCACTCCTGGGGCGCCCCTTGGGATGGGCAGGATCTTCCTCTGGAGGGATGCGGTGATTCCCCCCGAGGTTTGATTCCCTTCCCGGAGCCTGGCTCCATGTCCTGCTCCCTCCGGGAAAGCGCTAAGGAGCTCCCGACACCAGGCAGGGCACACCGGCGACCTTGGCCGGCCCTGACCCCTCTTTTCCGCCGTCCCAAGGCAGTGGCAGCACCCAAAAAGCGGAATCTGCATCCCTACCCCGTGTCCGACCCTCCGGGTGTCTCCAAACTCCGGGAATTCCCAGCGCATTCCCGTGGGAAGGGCAAGGACACCTTCCCTGCTCTGAAAGAAGCACTGGGAAATTTGTTGGAAGAGCCAAACGAAAAGTGGCTCTTTTCTCCGCCCTTTCCCAATTCTCCCTTTGGAAAAGGCTCCTGAACTTCCAGAGACACTGCAAAAATGTCCTTTCTGCTGGAAAGCTTTCTCGTCTGGGGAGAAAAAGTTTGGGAATCGCGGAGTCATCCTGCGGTTCCTTTCCCGAGACGGCAACAAACGCAAACTGCAGTCTGTCCCTGAGCCGCGAGGTTTGCCCTTATTTCGATGTACTAATTATAAATCTCGATATATGAGATTGCAAACCTGCAAACAGAGCCACACAGAGCGGTGTAAAAACCGCCCTGAGCTCTGACATTCCGAAAGACGGAGCCGAATTATTCCCTGAGCTCTCACGGAGCCCTTCAAGAAGGAGCCGTGTGTCTCTGCCCCACCCGTGCGGGACGATTCGCTCCGTCCTGTCCGTTCTCAACATCCCAAAACCTGCACGAGTTTTGAGGTTCTTTCCTCGGCCGGAATCAAAAATGCCACTTGCTCAGATCTGCTCCCTCTGGAATTTCAAATCGGAGTCGCAATCGCGAACGCGCATCAAACGTAAACACGTTCGGTGGATCAGCCTGGCATTCGGCTGAGCTTAATTTAAAGCCGGTGATTTTATCATTTAATCCGCCAGCAGATCGCTTTAAAGGTGAAAACGAAACGAATAAAACCTTACTTTCGAATAAAAGACTAACGCCCATTAACTTCTCTTCCGAGAGAGATTTGCGGAGGCGCGGAGCTGCCTCCTGTAAATGTATGGATGCCATAGGCTGTGCCGGGCTGCTCCTGCAGTAAATAACGCACAGATTCGCTGCCTGGCCTGGAGCGAGGCCAAAATCGCTGCCGAGCCTTTCCTGCACCGCTCCATCGAGATGGGATTTTGCCGGGATGGGCAGGGATCCCTGTCTGGGGGTGCTGCCCGGTGTCCCACACGAATTTGCCACCGGTGGTTTGGAAGGGAACATTTTCGAATATCCCCTCGCAGCAGGAATTACCTGGCCCCGAGAGAGAATTCCCTGCTGGAGCATCCTCCCCGCAAACGCCACCCTGGGGGTGGCCTGGCCCCGAGCGCGGCTCCTTTGTCGTGCCAGAGGGTCCGGGATCATCCCGATCCAGCGGCCTGGGGGGATTCGGGGCAGAGGAAAGCCCGGAAAAAGCTCAGCGACAGAGCCCGCACTGCCCAGGGCCGCCCGCGGGACGGTGACTCGCCAGCCCCAGGCTCACCCTTCGCTTTTCTGGCAAACAGGGGCGAGATGAGCTTCTCTCCTCGTCTGCCCTGCTTTTCCCGGTGTTTGGACCTCTGTCTGCCCCCTCCGGGCCCGGGGCAGTGCGGACAGGGCAGCACCGGGATGCCCGGCAGGGGAAAACACCGGCCCCAAGCGCTGCTGTGCCCGCCGGACCCCTCCGGGCACCGGGCGGCAGCTCCGGCTCCGACAGAGCCCTCCCGGAGTCACAGGGGGTTTTATACAAACAGCCCAAAATTCGTGCTGCTTCTGCCGTTCAAAAACTGGGGGATTTTCGTACAAACGCGTCCCCCTCCCTGTGGGAAACGAACACGGACAAAATCCCCCTCGGCTCCCTCCGTATTTTGACATCTCTGGCTGTTTCTCCAACTCACTTTGTACCATTTCCCAGTTTCCAGGCAGGCAGCGGGGTGAGCGAAGCTGTAACAAGATCTAGAAATATTTGGGAACAACTCCCACCTCTGCTCTCGGCGCACACAAGTTCGTCCACACACACACACACACATTGGAAAGCCCGGTAGCTTTTCAGCTCGGGATTCTGCTAAAAGAATCACTTAGCGATGTATTACGTTCAGTATCGGGTTGCCCTGAAACTTGGAGTGTTTCCTTTGTGTCTGCTGGGCTGTTTCAGGGAGAGCAAGGTCGCCCACCCTTCACAAGGAACCTCGGGACACCCAAAAACCCCGGGGGTTCGCCGCCAATCCTGGGCTTTTGGGTTTTCCTCTCTGCGGGCTCCGAGAAGGGGGCCGAGGGTCGGGAGGTGAGAAGGACGGGGAGAAAGATCAAGAATTTTGTTTTATAAAAAAAATTAAAAATAAAAATAAAAAGAAGAAGAAGAAAGAAAGAAAGATAAACTCCCAGGAAAAAAAATTAAAAAATTAAAAAGTGGGGAAGAAATCCTGTAACAAATCTACCCCCAGGACACCCGCACAAACCCGGCTCTCCCCGCCCAGCCAAAGACACAAAATCGCCTTAAGAGGCCCCAAAACGAGCGTCCTACAGACACTGAGGTCACGGGCAGACCCAGAGCTCCCACGGCGGTGACCCCCGCCCTTCCTCTCTCCCTCCTTGCCTCCCTCCCTCCCCTCCGGCCGGGAGGGACCGGAGCGACCCCGCCGCTCGTCCCCGCCCCGACCCCGCTCCGCTGCCGCCGCCTGGGAACGGCCCCGGGAAAACCCTAAAAAAAAAAGGGCTTTTGTTTTAGTGAGACCTTGAATGTCACTATTAGCGGTCAGTACAATAGGGGCTGGCTTTCCAAAAGGGATTACTCACGCCTCGGAGTTTATTTATTTATTTAATTCATTAACGAAGCGCGTGTGGCAATCGGATGAAATAGCCGCGATTCGCCTCGATTTTCTTAAAATGTACATTCGTGGCCAGGTTTAAACGGGGACCGAAAACTGTGAATATTCCGAGTAATTTCTATTGGCTGCCTCTCGCAATAAGGAAGGTCTGAGATCTCCCGCTCCGTCACTTTATTCAGATTATTTTGTACTGCGCACTTTGTATTTTGGGTGACATATTAATTAGCTCGCTCCCATCCCGTTTAAACAACCATAAATGTCCAATTTTATAATCGGCTTTGGAGACTGCGTCGAGCATGGGGGAGGGAGAGGGTGACGATTTCACCAGTCTGCCACAACCCAGGGGGCAGAGAATCGCGGTTTTTAAACGCGATTCATCCTCGCCTCTCTTTCTTCCACTAGCTCCTTTTCAGAAAAAAA
This sequence comes from Eopsaltria australis, assembly GCA_034509425.1. NCBI lineage: Eukaryota > Metazoa > Chordata > Aves > Passeriformes > Petroicidae > Eopsaltria > Eopsaltria australis. The sequence goes on from JAVTVJ010000992.1 coordinate 247,809, forward strand.
AAAAATTACAATAAAAAATACTGACAGCCGAGCCAGAAAAATCTCTTGGCGTATTTTTGTTCTACAGCAGCAACAAAACAACACACAAAAAAACCCGAAAACACGAGAGGAGCCGGTGTGAGAGAGCGAGAGAGCGGGGGAGGCTGCGGTGTCCTGACTTTAACTCCTGAATCTCAAGGTCGCAGCGATCCCGCAGGGCACAGTCTGGGGTATCGGAGCACGAACTTGTCTGCTATTAGAAATCCTCTTTCGCTCTCGCTTCTCAGTGTCTGACCGGGTCCGATCCATCTTGGGGAAAAGCCTGGCCGGGCTGAGCCCGAGACCTGTCCCAAGCCCTGTCGGAGCTCTAGGATCGCTCACCTCGCTGAGGGTCTCAAACTTTCCCTAAACTACGCTGTGCAAATCAGGAGGGTCAGGCATCCACCGAGGCTTTTAAAAACTCAGCTCTTTCTCTCTCTGTCTCTCTCCCTCCAGTCTAGACAGAGCTGGGAGCCAGGTCTGCAGCTCAATAACATTTCTGGTGGCGCTGGCCGCAGCTAGTCCGGGCCTAGCACGCGTCTGGTGGCGTCCTAGAGCTGTCCCCCCCACCCTGCCACCCCTTTAAGCCTTTTAGGGTGGCGGCTGGGGCAGCCCGGGCTGCTGGAGCCCCTCTCCGGGGGCAGCTCCCGTGGGAGGCATCGCGGCTGTCCCGGGAGCTGCTGGAGAGGGGGCCTGGGACGTGCCCACCTTTATTTCAGGCCCCAGGATCTCGGACGGGGGTGCCCGGCACTCATCGGGTCCAATCTTCGCCATGGGGCTCCTTCCCCGGCTCTCGCTGGCCCAGGATTTAAGCTGGGAAGTTTCTCCTCCCAGTAAAGCCAACTGGAAACCAGTAGCCGAGTTGAAGAGGGGGAAGAGGGCACGGACAGACCGGATGGGGGGAGATGGAAGTTCGGGTGATGTGGGACTGAGTGAAAGAAACCCCCCCTAAAAAAATCCTTCTGCAACCGCCTCTGTCCGGCTCCCCTCTTTCCCCTCCACCCTCCCAGGCACTGAACGCAGGGCTCGGGCACCGGAGGCGGTAATTCCCCCGGCCTGTCATCCCTGGATGCAAAGCTTTGGTTTAAAACGTATTTCCAGCCGCACTTAAGACGATGAAAGATCAGGAATTCGCTGTATGCATTTAAACGTTGCCCTTAATAAGCAGAGTGTGCGGAAGCGCACGCCCGGCCTGTTTAGGGAAGACAGACACATAAAACACACCCGGGCCGTGGGTATAAACCTGCTCTCGGGGTCGCCTCGTTGCTCTTGAGGATCAGCAGGGCTGGAAAAGCCGGGATACATCCAGCAGCATCTCCAAACGCGCCGCTTTTCCTCCCTCCTAAATCAAAGGCGTTTTTGGGGGGGTTCTGTTCCCCAGGCAGGGCCGGCGAGTGACTCCCCCCTTCTCGAAATTACGAGGTTTTATTTCTCACGGGGAAATTTCCCGGCGGGGAATAATGGCTGGAAAATGCGGCGGAGCTCTCTGCGAGCCTCGGGAGAGCTCGCTGAAGGAGCCCTGGCTTTCCACAGCACGGCTCCTCCGTGCTCCCGAAATTTCTGAATTAAATGGCCACGACGGTAAGCTTTGCTCGGGTTGAGAGGGGGGTTTTATTCCGCACCCTCCTCCCCCTATTTTATTTTTGGTTGTGTTTTTTTTTTTTTTTTTTCTTTTTAGCCTTTTAATAAAGCTCCTTAGAAACCGCGCCGGAGAGCAGACCTTCCTTCCCCTGCGGAATTCGCTAATTCCTTCACCCTGCTCGCAGTCCGGAGAGGCACAAACAAATGACAAAGCGGGGCAGCTGGGCTTTACTGAGCCGCCCGCAGGCACTGACCAGCGCTTCATCCACGGCTCCCATCAGCTCGGACAGCACGGGCGGCTCCCCACGGCTGCCGGCCCGCAGCCTCCCCTCGCCCCGGGCGGCCCCAAGGGTGCTCTGGGGGGAAGGTGCGAGGCTCCCGGGGGGCTGATTCTCCCCGAACCCCGCGGGAAGGAGAGATTGGAGCTCGGCCTGGCTGCTGGGTGTCCCCGAGAAGAGCCAGGCGAGCCACAGCAACGGGGTCCGGCCAGTCTGGGCTCGGAGCCTCCTTCCCCTCTGTCCCTGGCCCCAGGAGAAGCCGCAGGGCCTCGCAGCGGAGCGGCCGCGCCTTCATTCCCAGCCTGCTTCCCTATCTCCAGAAAACTCCAACCAAAACAAAATCATTATAATAATAATAATAACAACAACCACACTGTTTTTCCCCCGAGGCCGTGCCCGGACGGGAAGCGCCGTGCCAAGGGGCCATCCCCGGGGGCCGGGGCTGGGGACACGAACCGAGCCCGCTCTCACCGGCGCGGTCCCCCCGAGCCAGCGGAGCTGAGGCGGCAGCCGAGGAGGAACGGGAGAAAGGGGGGATGAACGGGCCGGCTCTGCCTCCCACCGCCGCCGGGGTTGGGGCAGACCGGCTCATTTCCATCCCGCTTTTCCCCCCTCGCTCTCCAGCCGGTTTTGGGATCCCCGCAGGCATCCCCTCCCTCCTGCCAGGGCTCTGATGGGGTCGTGCCCACCTCAGCACCCCCTCCCCGCTCTGTCTCGGCCCGCGGTGCCTCCCGGAGCCCCCGGGGGTGCTTTTACCTTCAGGGAACACGGCTCGCATTTTCAGGTAGCTGGTGGTGAGGCGGATGATGGACGCCTTGTCGAGCTGCGAGGTGATGGCCGAGGGCAGGGGCAGGAGTTTGGCCAGCTCGTAGAATTCTCCATTTTCTTTTTCCCGTCTAGTCTTTGCCGCGTTCTTGGATTTTTCCTTCATCGCGACTGCTGCAAGGCGGGGATGTCACTGGCATATTAGACCCGATTCTTCCGAATGGCAGGGGGGCATGGATTTCCACTGCAGAGTCAGTATTTTCGTTTAAGGGAGAGAATTCACCCAAATCAAATCAAATAATTAATAATAATAATAACAAACGAAGGGGGGGCGGAAAAAAAAGACAAAAAGGGGAGGGCAAAATAAAGCCAAACCAACCGAACAAAAACAACACCAGCAGAAATGGTGAGAGGAAGGGAGAGGCGATCTCCGAGGCACAGCCAGGGCAGGAAAGCTGCTCGGAGAACGCGGTTCTGCTCTGAGCCTGCAGCAGCGAGGGCTTCGAAAGCCAAGACTGAAAGAGCCACGGCAACCTCCGTCCTCTGCGTGCAGCTGGAATCGGATCTTGATCTTCTCCTTAACGGGGAGCAAACCTCGGGGTTCCCTTCGCCCAACGATTTCTTCTACTCAATCCTTCCCCGTCCAAAAATAATAATTAAAAAAAAAAAAAAAAAAAGAAAATAGAGTGTACATGCATGAAATCATCGGGCTAAGCAGGCTGGGCCGTTTTTGGATATTTTACCTCTTAAGCGAAAAAAAAAAAAAAAAAAGAAATAAAGAAATAAAACCGAGCGTTGAACAAAGTGCAGAAAGAGCTGGTCCCGGAGCCCGAGATGCCGAGGACACGACGAGCTCCGCGCTGAACCAAAGTCAAAGCTGATGGCTTGGAGCGCTCCGAAATCACTGCCAGCTCTCCTTCCCCTCCTCGGGCTGCTCCTGCGGCCGCAGGGCGCTGCTGCTCCGCCCGTGCCCGAGGGGCTCCTGCGGCTCCGGGGCGCGGGGGCCGCCGAGCCCCGCGGGGGCTGCGGGGGCTGCGGGGGCTGCGGGGCTGCTCCTGCCGCTGCGGCCGCTGCGCCCGGCTCCAAATGTGCTTCTCATGCGGAGTCAAATTAAAGGATCCGTTTTCCTCGGGATCAGTGCCACTTCAGCGTTGTCTCTTTCCAAACAAGTCCGAGCGCTGGCAAAGGCGCGGCATTGATTTTGTTGCTTTTATTTATCGGGGTTTTTTTTTTTTAGTTCTTTTTTTCCCCCCTCCTTTTAAAGAAAAAGAATAGGAAAGATAGGAATCATCACTTTCTCTTTCTTTTTATTTTTTTTTTTTTTGTTTCTTTTTTTATTTGTCAAGTATTTCGAGAGCGGAGCGGTGGCTCTTTGGCAGAGACATGCCTTTCAAAGGCAAGGGGAGGGCTTGCTACGTTCACCTCCCGCAATCCGGCAAGGATCGAAGGTAAAATTCCCCTCCTCTCGGAAATCGCAGCCGCCACGCTCCTCGTCCGAAAGCACCGATATCTCCGCTTTTTTTTTTTTTTTTCTCCTTTTCTTTCCTCTCCTTTTTTATTTATTTATTTATTTTTCCAGTGGCAGAAGGAGCTCTGAAGTGGACCTCTCGCTTAATTCCTTAGCAAAGGCTGCAGAAAGCCGGGAGAGCCTCCAGAGGGGAGGGGATAATGTAATGTGTGACGTGTCCTCCCTCGCAGCGCCCTCCGAGGGACCCAAACCCAGCGCGGAGCCGCAATCAGCGCTTGGGGGGGACGGGAGGCCGGCCCGGGGGGAGCCGGGGGCGGGGGGCGCTGCCTGGGGCAGCCCGAGAGCGCTCCCCCCGGAGCCCCTTGCTCCTCGCTGCCCTTCTGGGTGACCCCGAGGGGGTCCTTGTCCCCCCACCCGCGGGAGGGGCCGTGACACGCGTGGGGGTCCCTTCCCCAACCTCGCCTTGAAGTCACCCGAGATTTCCCCCCGTGGTTGTGGCTCTGCGTGAAGCGAACCTGGACACACACCCAGGTACGCGTGGCTCGGACAGGCTCAGCACACGTTTATGTTCTATCTATAATAGATATTTTACATATTCCACGTGTATGTACAAATATATTCACACGCGCGGAGGAGGGGGCCGAGCTCCGGGGGAGCCGCCCCGCCGCCCTCCCCGCCGGCAGCCGCCGCTCCTCAGCCCCCGCTGAGCGGGGCTTAACCCCGGAGCTGCCGGAGCAGCGCTCGGGGGGAAGATGAAGCAAATCCCGGAGCGCCCAGGCTGTGCCGGGACCCCCGGGACCCCTCCCTGGGGCTGTGACCGCAGGGCTCGGGGCCACCTCTGCAGAATTTGTCACAAAAACGATGCCTGCGTCCCTTGTCGTGCACCGAGTGAGGGAATTAAGCAGGACTGAGCCGAGCCCGGCCAGGTTTAACCCGACGGGAGCCCTTGAGCAGCTCCACGCTGGTTTTGGGGACACCAACCCTCGCGTGTGTCCCTGTCCCATCCAACAGGGACACACCCCAGCCCCGCTGAGCCACGACCCGCCCCGGACACGCGTGGGAATCAAAGCAGCGAGGAAAGGAGGGACCAGCAGAGCCGGGCTCCACACCCAGGGCACCGAGGGGGATGGGACGCACAATGTCCTTAATTTTAATCCCCGCGAGAGGCCTGCCCGGCGGGCGAGTGTGTTTGCTTAAGCTCGCCCGGCCCTCTGTAATTATCCCATTACGGCAAAAAGAGCCCGGCCCGGCCGTGGCGAGGGAAAGGCCACGCTCTTTAACCCGCCCGGGCCACCGCAGCCCGCGGGGTGGCGAGTGGGGACACGGCGGCACCTCCGGCCTTCCCTGAGCGAGATGTGGGGCGAGTGGAGGGTTCCGGGACGTGCCCGCACGGCCTCTGGTCCCAAATCCATCCCCTCCTGGCTCAGGTACCCGGGACGCGCTTGGGAACAGCGGCGTTTGTAGGGAAGGCAAACAGGGAATGGGAACGCGCAGTCCTGGCTGGGATTTAGGCTGGAGCGGGCTCGCAGGTCAAGGAAACCCGAGGGAAAGCCTAAATTGTGCGATGTGCCCCGTTTCACCCTCTTTTTACCCGCAAAATAGGGGTAAAACAGCGGCCCGTGCTCCTCTCTGTGGGGTCGCCTCTCCTGGGCGCATTGGAGATTTAACCAGATTTAACCCGCCGCTGGATTTTTATTTTTACCGAAGCTGTGTTCCGGCTGGGGCTTTTTGCCGAGCAAAACAAACCTAAATTAATTTAGGGGGAAAAAAAAAAAATTAACCAAACCAAAAAACCAAAACCGGCCGTCGAAAAGAAACTTCAGCTTTTCGGGGAAATTCTCAAAATTCAGTGCGACCTCCGCCCGCGGCCGAAACGACGCTTGAGCAGAGGTAAAAAAATATATATATCGGCGAAAAATATTATATATATATTTTTTTTATATATATATTTTTTTTTCCGGAAAATTAGCTGTGCATCAAGGCAGGTCCTAGCGGGTCCGATACAAAAAGCTCTGCGATCGCTAACCCCGAATCTATATGGGACATTTCTGTGTCCTGTAAACAAAATATAGGGAAAAACGACTCGGTGGCAGAGGAAAGCGTGAGGGGAACGTGTTGTGTCTCTAAGGAATCGCGGTGGTTTGGAGAAAAGGAGGTTTGGGAATGCTTTCAGCAGAATCCCGACAGAAAAAGAAAAATCACGAGTGGCCCAAACCTCTCGAGGTGGATTCGAGGCTCGGTAAGTCCGAGGTGGCTGCAGGGACTTCCCTGCGACCCTTTCCGTAAGAAACTCCTCGTCAGGACGAAAATAAATTAGGGGAATAAATAAAACAATTTGTTAGTTAAATATTCAGATCTGGTTTTCACGGATACGTTGTTGTCGAATCCTAAACCGGGCGCGCACAAACCCCACTATTGTTTAACAACGTTTTCCCTTTTCTTGTAGGGGAAAACCCTCCAAGAGGGAGAGAGTTTTTTCGCCAGGTGCGCTGTGTTGCAGAGGAACAATTCCAACATTTTCCTTTTTTTTGTTCTTTCCAGGGTTTTCAACTGGAGACGGAAAAGAGAGAGGAAACGAGAGGTGAGAATTACCCCCATCCACCCCCAAATAAATTCTTTTCGCAGCTCCCTTGCCCGGGTGGGTGCCCCGTGTTTGGGTGGCGATGGGGACAAGCCCGAACCTCCAAGGGAATGGGTTCAACACCTTTTTTTTGGGGGGCAATCCCGCATTTTGCATTGATGGGGGTGGCACACCCGGGACCCCCGCACCGCTCCCTTCCCGTTCCCTGTCGCTCCCGGGATCCAGGGGAATTCCCAGGGCCGCTCCAGCCGAGCTTTACAGGGGCAGGACGGGGATTGCCATCCTCCCGTGTCCGTGAAAGCGCCACTTTTGCCCCAAAAAACTTCGCAGCGCCGCGATTTTGGTGTTGGTGGAATTTTCCTCCTTTCCTCGGTGGAGGCTGGGGCGGGGAAATCGCGGTTGAGGAGCCGAGCCCAGAGCGGGGCTTAACTTTAGTCTGATGTGCTTAGCTGAAGAATTAACTGTGAGAAATACCACCGAGCTGCACAGGAAAGGAAACACCGCCAGATACTCGAACATTTCCAGCCCGCACCATCGAGGACCCGCAGCGCTGATGGTCCCCGGAGGAATCCCCCGGATTTTTTTTTTTTTTCCCTTTTTTTTTTTGCCCTGTAACCACCGCTCCCAAGCGTGGCTGTGCACACACAGCGGCTCACACACGCAAATCCTATAAATGCTAATAAAACAGATTCCTCGGGATTTGTTTGACTTGCCGTCCCACATTGATATTCAACTGGTGTGCGTGGGGATTACGGGTGAATTGTGAGGTTTTTGGGATCAACCTTCTCGGGTGCCACCCGGGCTTGTCCCTTCTGACAAGGTGGGAGCCACAAACGTTGGCGATGGGATGGATTCGAGCTGAGCACTTGAAAGGGGAAAAAAGGAAGTGGAATCTCGGTGCTGGAATTATGGAACTATGCAGAATCGAGGCCTCCGGTTGCAGGGGATCGTTTTCAGCTCCTTTCTGGAAGCTCTATCGCTGCCATTGTCCAGCCTTTGCTGGCCACATGGGACACGTTTGGCATTAGGACAGAAAATTATTTCTACTGGGCATGAACTGGAAATCTCCAGCTGGGGCATGGATCCCATTTCTAATCAGGGTGGGAGGGAAGGAAATCTCAGCGCTCTTTCTTGTTGCTCAGACAGAGTTTGGTCGAAAGCTCCTACCCAGAGAAAATACGGCTGTTTAAAAATGAAATAAGGGTTGTGGGGGTTTTTTTTTACCCTTCAAACTTGTAAATTTTGGGGGTTTTGTCTTTCTGAATGGGGTGCACGCTGCGTGCAACGTGCAGTGATAACACAGGCGTGCAGCCCTGCAGGAGCTGTCAGAGTTGATGGACTGATCCAAATGGGTGATATTCGCAAAAAATACGCCCAAGTTAAAAACTCTCAGCGCTCATGTTCGGGTCAGGTTTTCAATTTCAGTTTTCTAAGGAGAATAAAGTTGTTTTGTTAAGGTCAGCTTCATTTTTTTCTTTTTTTTTTTTTTTCCTTCCCCCTCTCCACAAGCGGAGCTGGAATTTGACGAATTTCCCGCAAGCATTTTCATACGGCCCCGATAATTGGTATTAATTCTGACACCCAAAGTTTCGTGACCAAACATTTGCTGCTGGTCATGTAAGCTGCAAACCACATTTCTTTTAACTACAGGAGATAGTTTAAAAGGAGAAAGCTGGGAACAGGAGAGGGAGTGTATCAATCAGGGAGAGGAAGCTTCTTGGCCGGAGAAACTGGAAAAAACCGAGTGGGAAAAGCACACACTGGATCATTTTTACTCTATCTGTCTGAGCTCCTGTGAAGGTTCTGAAAGTCAATGCGGGTGTTTTTATTTACTTTTGCGAAGTTCTGCTCGGAGATTTGTTTTCTCAGTGGTCCTTGGCTTGTACGAGCAGTGTGACTAATCTAGTGGGGATGAATAATGGATCTGGGAGGAATAGAGGAATTCTGATTCAAAAACATTTCCCTCTCTCTTTTCTGGGTTTGTTTTTTTTTTTTTTTTTTGGTGGTGTTTTATGCTGCTTGGCATTCAGTTCATTAAATAATGACTGTCAGAAGGGCTTCGGTAAAACTTGATGGTGAGGTTTATAAACACCGGAGTCATGATTTGGGAATTATTCATGGCAAATGTTATTAATGCATAAAGCTATTTGTGCCTAATTATGTGATGTTTTACTCTGTTCTGAGCACAGCCATGAGCAAATGGATGTGCTGTCAATAACGGCTGCACCTTTGATTTTTAAATCATAAAAAAGGGGGTTTTTGCCATGGACACGCAGAGAAATTTAAGTAAAGAATGAGCTTTTCAAGGCAAGAGAAGCAGGGAAGGGAAGGGAATGGAAGGTCTGGAAAGGGAAGGTTTGGGAAGGTTTGAGGAAGGAAAGGAAAGGAAAAGAAAGGAAAGGAAAGGAAAGGAAAGGAAAGGAAAGGAAAGGAAAGGAAAGGAAAGGAAAGGAAAGGAAAGGAAAGGAAAGGAAAGGAAAGGAAAGGAAAGGAAAGGAAAGGAAAGGAAAGGGAAGGAAAGGAAAGGAAAAGGGAAAGGGAAAGGAAATTCTCCTTGCTGATGTCATCAGGTCGATTGGGAAGGTCCAGCATGGGCATAGGCAAAGTGGCGATTCACCCATATAGGAACTTGCTGCCTTTCCTCATCATTGTTTCCACTTTTTCTTACCTTCTTCCTTTAGTCAAGGTTTGTATCATCAAGTTTTCCATGTTTTATTATGGGAATTTGGGATAGGTTTGATCTTAATTAAACAAAGATGATCCGGATTCAATCTGCCACCATTGGAAGGACATCCAGAAGATGCTGCCCTCTAAATGATCTGTTTGACATCTGGACACTGAAATCTGATCCCCAAAACCCATGAAAACCAAGGAATTAGTGAGGAATACATCATGCAAATGCACTGGGAGCTTCTCCCTCTCCACTTCCAACAGCAGAAAGTTCTGCTCACGAGATCAGTCAGACAATGAACACCCAGGCTCAACTCCCTGCTTTGTCCCAAGGGGTTCAACCACGGCCTCTCGTGGCCACCAGGCCCTGCCTGGGTGCCTGACACCCCCAAAGCCACTCTGTCACCCCCCTCCTCAGAGGGACAGGGCACAGAAAATGCCATGAAAGGCTCCTGGGTTGAGATAAGGACAGGGAGAACGCTCAGGATTTGCTGCCACAGGCAAAGCAGGCTCATCTTGGGAAAAAATCAATGTATTTCCAATCAAATCAGGGTAGGATAATGAGAAATAAAAAGTAAATCTGTAAAAACACCTTTCCCCACCCCTCTTTTCTTCCTGGGCTCAAATTGCTCCTGATTTTCTCTGCCTCCTCCCTTCCAGTGGCAAAAGGGGATGGGGAGTGGGGGCTGTGGTTGGTCCATCCCACGCTGTCTCTGCTGCTCCTTCATCCTCGCTCTTCCCTGCTCCAGGGGTCTTTCCCACAGGAGAATTTCCTGCAAGGGTTTCTCCAAGTGAGTCCTTCCCACAGGCTGAAGTTCTTCAGGAGCTGCTCCAGTGTGGGTCCTTTATCCATGGGTTCAGTCCTTTAGGAACTGACACCTTTATCCAGAGGGTCAGGCCCTCAGGAATTGCACCAGATCCAGTCCCTTTTCCCATGAGATCAGACCTTCAGGAACTGCTCCAGCCTGGATCCCTCTTCCCCTGGAGTCATTCCTTCAGGAACTGATCCCTTTATCCATGGGGTCAATTCCTCAGGAGCTGTGGATCCCTTTTCCAATGGGATCAATTTTTCAGGAACTGCTCCCTTTTCCCATGGGGTCAGTCCTGCAGGAACTGCCCAGCGTGGATCCCTTTATCCATGGGTTCATTCCTTCAGGAACAGCTCCCTTTCCATGGGGTCAGTCCTTCAGGAACAGCTCCCTTTATCCATGGGTTCATTCCTTCAGGAACAGCTCCCTTTCCATGGGGTCATTCCTCCAGGAACTGCTCCCTTTATCCATGGGTTCATTCCTTCAGGAACTGATCCCTTTTCCACAGGGTCAGTCCTTCAGGAACTGTCCCAGTGTGGATCCTTTTCCCATGGGGTCAGGCCCTCAGGAATTGCTCCAGAGCTCCAGGAATTTTCTCCCAAGGGAAAAGCCCCTTTTCCATGGATTCAGTCCTTCAGGAACTGCTCCCTTTATCCATGGGATCATTCCTTCAGGAGCTGATCCCATTTTCCATGAGGTCAATTCTTCAGGAACTGCTCCAGTGTGGATCCCTTTTCCATGGGTTCATTCCTTTAGCAACTGACACCTTTACCCATGGGCTCAGTCCTTTAGGAACTGACACCTTTATCCATAGGGTCAGGCCCTCAGGAATTGCTCCAGACCCAGTCCCTTTTCCCATGAGATCAGACCTTCAGGAACTGCTCCAGCCTGGATCCCTCTTTCCCTGGAGTCAATCCTCCAGGAAATGATCCCTTTATCCATGGGGTCATTCCTCCAGGAACTGTCCCAGTGTGGATCCTTTTCCCATGGATTCAGTCCTGCAGGAATTGCTCCCATTCCATGGGGTCATTCCTTCAGGAACTGATCCCTTTTTCCATGGGATCAGTCCTTCAGGAACAGTTCCAACTTCCATGGGGTCAGTCCTGCAGGAACTGATTCCTTTTCCTATGGGGTCAATCCTTCAGGAACTGCTCCCTTTATCCATGGGCTCAGCTCTTCAGGAGCTGCTCCAGTGTGGATCCTTTCCACATGGGATCATTCCTTCAGGAACTGTTCCAGCCTGGAGCTCCAGTGGGGCCACCAGTCCCTCCACCAAACCTGCTCCAGTGTGGGCTCCTCTCCCCACATTTTTTTGTGGAAAAGATGGGGATTAAAGTTTGAACTTCCTCAAAGACAACCAAACTTTTCCCTCAGTTCATCAGTTCAGGATCACTCACAGGAAAATGAGGAAAAATGGGGTTCTGCTCCAGACTTAGAGCTTGAACTGTGCTTTCTTTTTGCTTTTTTCTCTTAAAATCCCAAATTTAACAAAGCAAAAATACTCCTAAAAAACTAAAAATCAAAACCCAACAAAAAAAAAAAAGAAAAGAAAATTCCAGTCAGGGAAGGTCAGGATGAGGAAGATGTTGAAGTGTGAGGTGGGAAAAAGGCTCTGAGAACCAACCCTTCAAAATCTCCCTGGGACTTCCTACTACTCAATTTTTTATAAATTCTCCTTGGAAGATCCCAATCCCAGAGCAATTTATAAGTTTGAAAATGCTGCTGTGACTTGGATTATTTGCAAGGAAGCGGAAAACCTCATTTTATGTCTTTAAAGTAATTAAAAAGATATTTTCCTATCTGAGAGAAAAAAACCCCAAAACCCAACAAAAAACCCCACAACTCCCACTTAAACCTAAAAAACCCAAAATAAACAAGCAGAGAGGGGGAAATTCCACTGAGTTTTGGTGCTATTTATTGGGAATTTCCAAAAATTCCTGAAATCATCTGTTCTCATAGAGAATTCTCCATAAAACCAACCTCAGCTAAATGAGACCCTTGGCTCGAAATCTCCCAATCCATTTATTTTCTGAGGCAAGAAATCAGTAGATTCCCAGCACCAACACCAATTGTTGTCTCCAAACCCTCCTTTTGTCACTCGAGTGGCTTCAGGAGTTATTTTATTTCTTCATCTCCTGCTAAAAGACAAATTCTGAGCATGCTTTTCTCCTCTTTCCCCCCTTTTGAACCCAGATTTTTCTCTGTATTTATATTTTTCCCCCGGATTTCTCTGCTGCAGGGTTTTTCCAGCACGGGAGAGGTGCCATTAGCATTTCCTGGGAAAGCTTCCTGCAGTGGGGATTGGCAGAGAAATGTTTACCCTGAATAGATTGGGAGCTTTGGGCAGTGCAAATACACCGGGATTGATTCCACTGAGCCTCAAGAAACGCAGAGAGAGCTGGAGGGCTCCAAAAAACACCAGAGATGAGCTCAGAGTGAGTTAAATTTGTATAATTAATAAGAGAGGAATATTCTTCCAATGCTTTGCCCACCATCAATGGGGAAATTTGGGCTCTAAAGCCAGAAATGTGGGGTTTCAGGTCAGCAAACTGAGATATTGTCCTGGTTTCTCATTAATTGAATTTTTGGTGAAGAGGAATGAATCAGCTTCAGAAGAAATTCTCTTGAATTTGTTCTCAAATGATGAACAAAAGCAAAGTGAGGGGAAAGAGGAGCATGAAAAACATGGAATATTATTTATCATGAATTCGTGAGAGAATCAGCTGGAGAGCTGCATTGAATTTAGGAGGAGATAAAAGCTGACAGATAAATCTCAGGGTGGGATTGATTCCACTGAGCCTCAAAAATCACGGAGTGGACTGGAGAGCTCCAAAAAACACCAGAGAGGAGCTCAGAGTGAGTTAAATTTGTAGAATTAATACAAGAGAAATATTCTCCCAATGCTTTGCCCACCATCAATGGGGAAATTTGGGCTCTAAAGACATAAAGGTGGGGTTTCAGGTCAGCAAACTGGGATATTGTCCTGGTTTTGCATCAATTGAATTTTTGGTGAAGAGGAACGAATCAGCTACAGAAGAAATTCTCCCGAATTTGTCTCGAACCAGGACTGATGAACAAAAGCAAAGTGAGGGGAAAGAGGAGCATGAAAAACATGGAATATTATTTATCATGAATTCCTGAGAGAATCAGCTGGAGAGCTGCACTGAATTTAGGAGGAGATAAAAGGTGACAGATAAATCTCAGGATGGGATTGATTCCACTGAGCCTCAAAAATCTCAGAGCGGACTGGAGAGCTTCAAAAACCACCAGAGAGGAGCTCAGAGTGAGTTAAATTTGTATAATTAATACAAGAGAAATATTCTTCCAATGCTTCACCCACCGTCACTGGGGAAATTTGGGCTCTAAAGACATAAAGATGGGGTTTCAGGTCAGCAAACTGGGATATTGTCCTGGTTCTGCATCAATTGAATTTTTGGTGAAGAGGAATGAATCAGCTTCAGAAGAAATTCTCCCGAATTTGTCTCGAACCAGGACAGATGAACAAAAGCAAAGTGAGGGGAAAGAGGAGCGTGAAAAAACACATGGAATATTATTTATCATGATTTCCTGAGAGAATCAGCTGGAGAGCTGCACTGAATTTAGGAGGGGATAAAAGGTGACAGATAAATCTCAGGATGGGATTGATTCCACTGAGCCTCAAAAATCTCAGAGCGGACTGGAGAGCTCCAAAAACCACCAGAGAGGAGCTCAGAGTGAGTTAAATTTGTATAATTATTACAAGAGAAATATTCTCCCAATGCTTCACCCACCATCAATGGGGAAATTTGGGCTCTAAAGACATAAAGATGGGGTTTCAGGTCAGCAAACTGGGATATTGTCCTGGTTCTGCATCAATTGAATTTTTGGTGAAGAGGAATGAATCAGCTTCAGAAGAAATTCTCCCAAATCTGTCTCGAACCAGGACTGATGAACAAAAGCAAAGTGAGAGGAAAGAGGAGCATGAAAAAAACCATGGAATATTATTTATCATGATTTCCTGAGAGAATCAGCTGGAGAGCTGCACTGAATTTAGGAGGAGATAAAAGCTGACAGATAAATCTCAGGGTGGGATTCATTCCACTGAGCCTCAAAAATCACAGCGTGGACTGGAGAGCTCCAAAAACCATCAGAGAGGAGCTCAGGACGAGCTGGATTTGTATAATTAATACAAGAGAAAAATTCTCCCAATGCTTTGCCCACCATCAATGGGGAAATTTGGGCTCTAAAGCCAGAAATGTGGGGTTTCAGATCAATAGAACAGACTTGAAACTGGGATATTGTCCTGGTTTTGCATCAATTGAATTTTTGGTGAAGAGGAATGAATCAGTTTCAGAAGAAATTCTCCCAAATCTGTCTCGAACCAGGACTGATGAACAAAAGCAAAGTGAGGGGAAAGAGGAGCATGAAAAAAACCATGGAATATTATTTATCATGAATTCCTGAGAGAATCAGCTGGAGAGCTGCACTGAATTTAGGAGGAGATAAAAGCTGACAGATAAATCTCAGGGTGGGATTGATTCCACTGAGCCTCAAAAATCTCAGAGCGGACTGGAGAGCTCCAAAAACCACCAGAGAGGAGCTCAGAGTGAGTTAAATTTGTATAATTAATACAAGAGAAAAATTCTCCCAATGGTTCACCCACCGTCACTGGGGAAATTTGGGCTCTAAAGACATAAAGATGGGGTTTCAGGTCAGCAAACTGGGATATTGTCCTGGTTCTGCATCAATTGAATTTTTGGTGAAGAGGAATGAATCAGCTACAGAAGAAATTCTCCCAAATTTGTCTCGAACCAGGACTGATGAACAAAAGCAAAGTGAGAGGAAAGAGGAGCATGAAAAACCAGGGAATATTATTTATCATGAATTCCTGAGAGAATCAGCTGGAGAGCTGCATTGAATTTAGGAGGAGATAAAGCTGACAGATAAATCTCAGGCAAATCTGAGATGAGAGCCCGGCGTGGTCGGAGGAATGAAATAGAAGTGGTGACGAGAGCTGCTGGGGGAGAAGGGGAGCTCTGCACGAGTTCAACCCCATTTTCAATAAAATTTCGGGATCTTTGCGGATTACTCAGCCTGAAACTCCAACTCCCCTGAGTTTTGCCTCAACACCAATAAAAACTCCCGGGTCTGATGCTGCAAACAGGGGTTTTGTGAAGAGGCCAAGCTCCTCATGAATCATCACCGTCATCTTCAGTGTTTGCACTCCAAGGAGGCTTTTCCAAGTGATGCAATGTTTGAAGTTCGATATCCTGCTCCCAAATCCCAGCCAGGACTGGGATATTGTGGATTCAGGACAATCCTGGAATGCTTTGGCTTGGAGTAGACCTTAAAGATCATCCAATTCCACCTCCCACCAGCCCAGGTTGCTCAGAGCTCCATCAAATTTGATTCCCTGTGAACTTCTGGTTTAATAATTTCTCAGGTTGTCTCCAGAGCCACAATAGAGTGAAATCAGAGCTGATAAATAATAATAAAAAGGAGAATTAAAACCTCTGTGCTGGACCAGTAAATGAATGAAGGGAATAAATGAATGAAGGGAATATTCAGGCTCCTGGTGTGTGCACATCAATCTCCCTCACGTAGAACTTTGTACAACTCGATTTTAACAACAAACCAAGAAAAAGGAGGACTCCCAGCTCTCCACTCCAAATTTCCTGGGTTTTGACAGATTAAATCAAATCCTTAAGGCCATTTTATCACAGTTTTCTTGCTCTCTGTGTGAGTGTGTGATTTATGCCCCCTTTTTATTGCACGGACCTTTGTCTCAGCGTCGTTTGATTCACTCCACTAAGGGCCCTCAGCTGATTTTATTTTAGGAGCTGCAAATTTTTGCACACAAACGCAGCCTGGGGGTGAATTAAACAGTGGAATTCAGTGGGAAAAAAAAAACCCAAATGAGTGAAAAAATAAGATTTTAGTGAATTAAACAGTGGAATTCAGTGGGAAAAAACCCAAATCAGTGAAAAAACAAGATTTGAAGTGCTGATCCAAAGCAGCTCTGCATGCAAACAATGAGGAAAAATGGGGTTCTGCTCCAGATTTGGAACTTGAGCAGCGTTTTCCTTTTGCTTTTTCTCTTAAAATCCCAAACCTAAACAAAGAAAAAAACTCCAAAAAACTAAAAACCAAAACCCAACAATAATGAAATGAAAATTCCAGCCAGGGAATGCCAGGATGAGGAAGATGATGCAGCACAAGGGTGAATTAAACAGTGGAATTCAGTGAAAAAAAAACCCCAAATGAGTGAAAAAATAAGATTTTAGTGAATTAAACAGTGGAATTCAGTGGAAAAAATCCTCAATTTAGTGAAAAAACAAGATTTGAAGTGCTGATCCAAAGCAGCTCTGCATGCAAACAATGAGGAAAAATGGGGTTCTGCTCCAGATTTGGAACTTGAGCAGCGTTTTCCTTTTGCTTTTTCTCTTAAAATCCCAAACCTAAACAAAGAAAAAAACTCCAAAAAACTAAAAACCAAAACCCAACAATAATGAAATGAAAATTCCAGCCAGGGAATGCCAGGATGAGGAAGATGATGCAGCACAAGGGTGAATTAAACAGTGGAATTCAGTGAAAAAAAAACCCCAAATGAGTGAAAAAATAAGATTTTAGTGAATTAAACAGTGGAATTCAGTGGAAAAAATCCTCAATTTAGTGAAAAAACAAGATTTGAAGTGCTGATCCAAAGCAGCTCTGCATGCAAACAATGAGGAAAAATGGGGTTCTGCTCCAGATTTGGAACTTGAGCAGCGTTTTCCTTTTGCTTTTTCTCTTAAAATCCCAAACCTAAACAAAGAAAAAAACTCCAAAAAACTAAAAACCAAAACCCAACAATAATGAAATGAAAATTCCAGCCAGGGAATGCCAGGATGAGGAAGATGATGCAGCACAAGGGTGAATTAAACAGTGGAATTAAGTGAAAGAAAACCCCAAAATAGTGAAAAAATAAGATTTGAAGTGCTGATCCAAAGCAGTGTGGGGTGTAAACAATGAGGAAAAATAGAGTTCTGCTCCAGACTTAGAACTTGAACAGTGTTTTCTTTTTGCTTTTTCTCTTAAAATTCCAAGCCTAAACAAAGAAAAAAAACCCCAAAAAACTAAAAACCAAAACCCAACAAAAATGAAATGAAAATTCCAGCCAGGCAATGCCAGGATGAGGAAGATGACGCAGCACAGGAGTGAATTAAACAGTGGAATTAAGTGAAAGAAAACCCCAAATTAGTGAAAAAATAAGATTTTAGTGAATTAAACAGTGGAATTCAGTGGAAAAAAACCCTAAATCAGTGAAAAAATAGGATTTGAAGTGCTGATCCAAAGCAGCGCTGCGTGCAAACAATGAGGAAAAATGGGGTTCTGCTCCAGACTTGGAACTTGAGCAGCATTTTCTGTTTTCTTGTTCTCTTAAAATCCCAAGCCTAAACAAAGAAAAAAAACCCCAGAAGCTAAAAACTGAAACCCAAGAAAAATGAAATGAAAATTCCAGCCAGGGAATGTCAGGATGAGGAAGATGATGCAGCACAAGGGTGAATTAAACAGTGGAATTAAGTGAAAAAAAAACCCCAAATTAGTGAAAAAATAAGATTTTAGTGAATTAAACAGTGGAATTCAGTGGAAAAAAAACCCAAATCAGTGAAAAAACAAGATTTGAAGTGCTGATCCAAAGCAGTGTGGGGTGTAAACAATGAGGAAAAATGGGGTTCTGCTCCAGATTTGGAACTTGAGCAGCATTTTCCTTTTGCTTTTCTCTTAAAATCCCAAACCTAACAAAGAAAAAAACCCTAAAAAACCAAAAACCGAAATCCAAGAAAAATGAAATGAAAAATTCCAGCCAGGCAATGCCAGGATGAGGAAGATGATGCAGCACAGGAGTGAATTAAACAGTGGACTTCTGTGAAAAAAATCCCCAAATCAGTGAAAAAATAACATTTGAAGTGCTGATCCAAAGCAGTGCGGGGTGTAAACAATGAGGAAAAACAGGATTCTGCTCCAGATTTGGAACTTGAGCAGTGTTTTCCTTTTGCTTTTTCTCTTAAAATCCCAAACCTAACAAAGAAAAAAAACCCTAAAAAACCAAAAACTGAAATCCAAGAAAAATGAGATGAAAAATTCCAGCCAGGCAATGCCAGGATGAGGAAGATGATGCAAAACAAAAAACCGAATCAGTGGAAAACCAAGTTTTTAATTGCTGACGCAAAGCAGCGCCGCGTGCAAACAACGGCTCCTTGGTGTTCACTGTACATCGTCTGCCCAAATCCAAGGATTTCAGTTTCCCCTGGAGCTGGAGGCTCTCAGCAGTAGCTGTTATTAGTAGCAATGACATATTAATTGAAGCTCAGTGCTTCCAGGTGTGTGGCACACTCCGGGGTCACCCCGAGCGCTCCGGTTTCACGTGGATTCAATTACGGCAGCGTTATGAAGGAATGCGACGTGTCGTGCATTAAAATGTCAATTACCACTCTTTTATGGGATGGAAGGGGGGAAAAAATCGGCCCATCAGGGTTTTTCCAGCATCCCTTCTGTCTGTTTAGGTGATGGAAGCAGACAGAGGAGTCTGTGTTTATCTCCTGCCTCGTCTGGGCGATCGGAAGAGACAGAGAAATGTCTTTAAAAGTTATTATTAAAGTCCTGTAGTGGCTTGGATGGGTCATTGGGTGTTATTGTGAGTGACACAGAACTTGAATAATTCCAGGGATGGGGAATCCCTTCAGGATCTCTTTGGTCTGAGATGTTCAAGGTCATGGGAACAGAATCCCAAATATTTCCAGGGACACAAATCACCCAAAACTCTGCCCTCTCTCCAGAGCAGAGCATCCCTTCTGTCTGTTTAGGTGCTGCAAGCAGCCAGAGGAGTTGGTGTTTATCTCCAGCCTTGTCTGGGCAATCAGAAGAGACAAAGAAATGTCTTTAAAATTATTATTATTATTAAATTATTAAATTATATTATTATTAAATTCTTTGAATGGGTCATTGGGTGTTGTTGTGGTAGGGGTTGGAATGACATTTAAAGGGAGCAGGGACATCTTCAGCTCCATCAGGTGCTCAGAGCTGCCTTCAGCCTGACCTTAAATAATTCCAGGGATGGGGAATCCCTTCAGGATCTCTTTGGTCTGAGATGCTCAAGGTCATGGGAACAGAATCCCAAATATTTCCAGGGACACAAACCACCCCAAACTCTGCCCTCATCCAAGTCATCACTGCTGGAGCAGAGCATCCCTTCTGTCTGTTTAGGTGCTGCAAGCAGCCAGAGGAGTTGGTGTTTATCTCCAGCCTTGTCTGGGCAATCAGAAGAGACAGAGAAATGTCTTAAAAATTATTATTATTATTAAATTATTAAATTATATAAAATTATTATTAAATTCTTTGAATGGGTCACTGGGTGTTGTTATGAGAACACAGAGCTGTGGTTGGGATTGGAATGACATTTAAAGGGAGCAGGGACATCTTCAGCTCCAGCAGGTGCTCAGAGCTGCCTTCAGCCTGACCTTAAATAATTCCAGGTTCAGGGAATCCCTTCAGGATCTCTTTGGTTTGAGATGCTCAAGGTCATGGGAACAGAACCTCAAATGTTTTTCAAATCACCCCAAACTCTGCCCTCATCCAAGTCATCACTGCCAGAGCAGAGCATCCCTTCTGTCTGTTTAGGTGCTGCAAGCAGCCAGAGGAGTTGGTGTTTATCTCCTGCCTTGTCTGGGCAATCAGAAGAGACAGAGAAATGTCTTTAAAAATTATTATTAAATTCCTTGGGTGGGTCATTGGGTGTTGTTGTGAGTGACAGAGCTGTGGTTGGGATTGGAATGACATTTAAAGGGAGCAGGGACATCTTCAGCTCCAGCCGGTGCTCAGAGCTGCCTTCAGCCTGACCTTAAATGATTCCAGGGATGGGGAATCCTTTTAGGATCTCTTTGGTTTGAGATGCTCAAGGTCATGGGCACAGAACCTCAAATGTTTTTCAAACCACCCCAAACTGTGCCCTTGTCCAAGCCATCCTTGCCAGAGCACATCCAGTTGTGTTTCACAGACTCCTCCAGCAATTTTTGCAGTGCTCATCCCACAGATTTCCTGGGAAGTGTTCCCTTCCAAAGAGGAATTCTGTCCAGGTGTTCATTCTCCCCAGTCAGGTTTTATTCCTGCTGCCCCTTTACACCTTCTGTTTTCGTCAGGGACCTCTTAAAACCCAACCTTTTGGACCAGATGGAAAGTGAGAAACTTTCAAAGCAAATTGAAACAAGAAGAAATTAAAAAAAATTTTTAAAAATCCTTGTGGTATTTTTATCGTGGAATATTTTCACATCTCTAATTGTGCTCCATGAAATCTCAATCCTCAGATTTATCCTGAGATTTCTCTGTCACGCTCTTTGCTGACAAACTATTTTTAAGTTCTCCTGGAAAATTCTTTGCTGGCTGTGAAGGGTTTGGGGGGTGAATGATTGCCAGACCACGATCAGCTGCAATTTTTATTTAATTTTTTTTTTAATTTAAATTTTTGTTTAATTTTTTTTAAAATTTAAATTTTAAATTTAGATTTTTTAAAGTTAAAAATATTTCAAATATTCTGATAATATTTAGCAGCAGCAATTTCTTGGGGGTGGCTGCTCAAGGCTCTTGTGAGTCAGATTCACACAGAGATCAAGGTAAGGGAATTTCTGAATGAAGGCAAAGATTTATTTTATTTCAATGAGGAGCTTTTTATTCTGTTTTCATGGATGTTGGGGGAGGAAGTTGTGCTCTGCTGGTGAGGACACTGAACCAAACTCCTACATCCCTAAAATCCTGAAAAAACTCTTTAAATTCTTCTATCCAGGTATTCCAAACTCTGGATTTTCTGTGGAAGCCTGGGAAAAATGGAAAATAACAGATCTAAAGTGTTCCTGGTGTGTTTTGTACCCCAATAAATTCCAATTCAATGTGGTTGCTCCTGCAGATTTCTGCAGAAATTGCAGATTTCGCCTGTGGTTTCTAAAGCTTTGATTGATGAACAAGGCTGGAGTCACAAAGCTGCAGGAGATCCAGGGCTGGGAGTAATCCCAAACTCTCTCAGGGTTCCCATTTCCCTGCTGGAAAAGGGCTGGGAGGAAAAGTCATCCCAGGGAGGCTCCAGCTCTGTCAGACCTAAGGATTCTGTATCAGGCTGAGATCAGCTAAGGAATAAACCAAATTTTACCACGGAATATGATAAATTTCCAACAGTTTGAGGCCTTTAAAGTGGAATTTCACCCCAATCCCATGAGGTTAAACACAGGGAAATCACAGGGATGCCATCCCATGGCCTGGACCCTGCTCGGGATCCAGGGATGGTTCTGAGAAAGGAAATTGTGAGGATCCTTTCCAATCCTAAAATCGACAAAATTCTCCTGGAATATGCAGGAAGATGCTGGTAAATATTTTCAGCCCTCTCTTTTAGCCATAATTACATACAAGACCTATTTTCTATTAGAAAAATATATAAATATGTATCTATATATAAATATATACATATCTAAGTAAATAAATATATAAAAATATAAAAATATAAATATGCAAAATATAAAAATACGAAAATATAAATATATATAAAATATAAATATAAATATAAAAATAAAAATAATAATAAATATAAGGCATAGATTATAAACATATAAACATAAAAAAAATAAAATTATAAATATATAATATATAAATATATAAAATATATAAAAACATAATATATGAATATATAAAACTATAAATGTAAAATATATAAAATATAAAATATAAATATATTTATATATAATTATATAAAATATGTATATAAAAATATGTATACAATAATAAATATATAAATTTATAGAGATTATAAATATATAAATATATAAATTTATAGATTATAATAATAAATATATAATATATAAATACTAATATATTTTTGTGTTATATATTTTTATATAAATAATATAATTTAATAATAATATATTTATCTAATAATACATAAGTATATAATAAATAAATAAATAAAATATATAAAATATTATATATATAATATAATAAATATTAGATATATAAATATATA